>BGPR01006977.1:0-75159 GCA_013235015.1 Araneus ventricosus
GTGGGATTCTAAATATTAACAAAAGTATTGATATGCATTGATTCTCAATTACAAATATCAATTATAGTCTCGTCTGAACAATACGCAATCACTTAAACATTCATGACTGCTTGATAAATTTGCGAATTTTTAGAGATGATATATTTTTGCAAATTATTTATTTTTATTTACTATTGCAAAGTAAAAAATGTTAAGAAAAAATTTAGTGTGTCGTAAAGTTCTGAAATTTGAATCTTCAAACTGTAACATTAAATTTTAGGAAAGTTGAGTATCCTGAATAACCATGTACACTTATATATTAAGTACATTATTTAAATTGCATTTCATCGAATACTTTTCGAAGATTCAGTTTGTGCAAAAACCCTCATCATTTAGCTTCTCTTAAAGATAAATTTAAATTCACCTCACTAAAATGCCGAGGGCTTTCTGAATTTTAACTGTATTCAACTGCAATTATTTTAATAAGTTGCTCTGTATTTCCGGGTTTGAACTTATAAAAGAAAAAAAACGCTACGTCTCGCACATGCATAGTCAAAAGATTTTTAGTATAAATACTCATATTTCATGTAATTATTAAAAGTATTTAATCATATTTTAAGAAAGTACTTCTGTAACATAATTTCGAGTTTTCTGCAATTTCCGTATATTTTGAATTGAAACTAAGCAACTTAAAAGAAAAAGACGTGCGGGAAAATTTCGGATTTCGAAAGAAACTTTTATATCTTCCAGAATATTTGTGCTATATTTACAAAAATGTATGTAAATATTATTCCTATCACACACAACCATTTCTGACAATTTCACCTCATTATTATCTTTCTCTGTAACGTGATGAGTTGAAATCCCTTTCCGTCTACATCACTTTCTCGTCGCCTCTTTAATTGTCCTCGTGACCGAATCTCTACTGTAAAATGTGTATGATACTCGATTTATGTCACACGTTTCTCCAGAACTGATTTCGAACCATAGTTTTTTTTTATGAATTGCAAATTTCTTGCATTTTACGAAACGGTCTATAATTTTTACACACCAATGTATTAACTTCAGGTATTGATACAACACGAGGGATAATTTGGGATGGGCCTTGCAATTTTCATCCGCGTTTGAATGACTACTGCGGCACCAGAGCCTCCTGCTCTATTCTGTACATTTCTAATCACTCTAGCTTGAGAGCATTTGAGACACGATGTCAGATTTATTGTGCACCAGAACCACATACACGGAATATGTTCAGAGGAAGTGCGTTTCGAACCTGGAACCCTAGTCCCCACACCGAGACCACTAAGCCTCATAGACGTGACATTCTATAGCGCTCGAAACACTCATTGACTTCTTTATTCTATGATTGTGTCATATTTTTTTGTACCTATCACTCTAGATGTTTTTGAAAATTAATTGAAGCTAACGCCACATAATAGGACACATTGTACCTCATGTAATAGGTTAATTTTTAAAATTCTATAATTTCCACAACTTTAGTTTACTCTTTTATTTGGCTAGTAGTGTTCCTTTCCTTCACCATTGTCTGGAATCTTTCATTTGCTTCAGATTGTGTATAAGTGGATGGTCAAAATGGAGCAACAGTTTTTGCTTACAAGTTTTACACTAGTCGATTAACACAAGTTCAATATTTCTTTACCAAGAAAGTGTAAAAATATATTGATTCGTCTTTACTTTCTCATATATGAAGAATAGAAAAATGAAATATTGCAATCGTCCAAAAATCCCGTCATTTGATATTAAAGAATCTCCAAATTTTGGACCTTCCCAAGACCTAAAAAGACATTTTCAAAATTATGTATGTCTGCCTGTGAGCTCAATAATTCCAAAACGCAGAAAGTATGTTAGTATGTGATCTAGTTTTAAATATCTTTCAAATTTTACAGCAAATCTGTCAAACTGAAGTTTGCTCGACTGCTGTACCATCCGCTTGAAGGGAAACACGATAACTCAGACATGCAACAACCTTCACACGTCATCACATGAATGGGGTCTTTTTGACCCCACCCTTTCTCTTTTGTTAACAAATTCTAGTAATTTCTAAACACTTAAACCTGTTACATCCTGCACCTTCATAAGGGAGCTGGAAGAAAATTATAAGAAGGCCAAAACCGGTGCAACGGGGTTTCTCACTTTTTACTGGGGACGTTGGAGTCAAATTGATCTGTGCGTGTGCTAACTTTTCAGGTTAATTGAACTTTATGGCTATGTAGGCGTACGAACGTGCACAGCGGAGAAGAAAAAATACAGAAAAGGATTAAAAATAAATAAGTTCAACTTTTCTTTTTCTTATTAAAAATCCCCTTTATGTCTTAAATAAAAGTTATTTCTGAAAAAAAAAGTTTTTATACTTCGATCATATATTATTTTTGTACAAATAGCCAGTAAAATATAGAGTAGGTGTCTAACAATTTGGGGTGAAAATTGTCCGCTCGTGTGCTAGTATTCAAAATATGGGAGCGTGTGCTGAAGGGTTAAAGGATGACATTTGTCATATGATTTCATCACCCGAATTGCAGATGTGTTCCAAATTTGTAACTCAATCCATCTTTCGGAAGACTGTCTGTGATAACTCCTAAACCAAGAAGCCTGATGCGTGAATGATCTATATTTATAGCGTTAATTTACAACAAAAATATAGACCATTCCTAAATAGCGTCAACGGAAATTTCGTAGTCGATATTCTTGAAAATTTTATTGCGTTATATTTATCCTTTTGCTTGGTCTATCAAGCTCAAACTTATGCGCCCTCTATACATAATGCTGCATAGAGGGCGCATAAAGCTCTGTAATGTTTATCTACAACACGACAAACAATTACGAAACTTGCCTGGTTTGGTGTGTACTATCACTTCTTAACATTTTGACTATCTTTCTTAAAAAAAAACCCTGGATTATAAAATGTTTTTAAATTTCTCTGATAGGAGATCACCCAGGAAATTGGATAAAAACTTATATTAGACTCCATTTTATCAAAATGAAAACATTCACTGAATTTGATGTCTAGCAATCAATGAAATTGTTTAAAGGTAATCAAAGAATTGTTTTCACGCTTTTAATTTAATAATGATTAATTGCTTTTGCTGTATTACCATTTTAATTGGCAGAAGTGTATACCTGCAGGGAACAAAAGCGCAAAATTATTTGGAGAACCATTCGTTAATGTTTAATGAGACGGAACTCACTAACAATCGCTGAAGTTTCCGATTCTGTTAATCAGTCAATCAGAAGATTTTCGATGCGAAAAAAGAAAAAATGTAAAATATCATGGAAAAGTTAATGCATGAATAATAAAATTCCTGATTTTGTCACCTTTTTTATTTGCGCGAATTGATTTGAAAAATGAACGGGGAGATGAATAATAATGTTGTTTTGTGTAAAAATTATTGACTAAATTTACAAAAGTTGTAACGATCCCATTGGACGATTGCAGCGCCACCTCCCTTGCTGAGTATATTTGCCATGATATTCATCAGTTGGACGATGGACATTACCCTGTGTGGGATTGAGTTATTCCCCCCCCGTTTGTAACATTAATTATAACTATTTTTATTTACTGTAAATATTAATTTTGTGTAAAGTGAAGTGTTTTTTGTGTAGTGACTGTTTATTTGTTAATTAAAAATAGTTTAAAAGTAACTTTGTTTTCCCCAAATTAATTTTGTCTTTGTTTATTTATTTTCTGTTAGAGCTAGCCGAAAATTTTTAAATAGTTGCTACAAAGTCATTTAAAAATATATTTTTTAAATTCAACTTGGATTTTCAAAATAATCAAATCTTGGAGAATCAAATATTTCTGGTTATTTAAATGTCCATGGTTTATTTTCTTTTTATTGAAACTAATTTCCTTTCAAACAATATACAATATATTTTCAAGTTTATAAATAAATTATGATAAGTTATTAGTTTTCTTTCACTGTAAAATTCTTTCACTGGATGCTTCATGTGTCTAAAACCATCGGAAAAATTTTAGTTATCTCCTATGATCAGCAACTTTACGCAGAAAGAGAATGAAAGGAAAATTATATCAAAAAGTCAACAGTGTAAATGATTGCTTTGCATTTTTAATATTCAAATCTGCTACGAGATTTCTATAGAATGCATTCAAGAGACATTATTTCTGTTGTGCGCGCTTCTTTTTAATTATCGTGAAAATTCTCGTATTGTTTTTGTATTAAATAAGCAAATTTATATTTATAAACTAAAATTGTTACAAATATACGATTCCTCTGACTTTTCTGCTGATGTCTTTTGTCTTATTTCTTTCAACTTATTTTCTTCTCCTTTATTAGTAACCATCCCTCTGCTTTAATTCATCGGATATTTCATGGAAGCTCTTTAGAAATAATATTTGCTTCGAGGAACAGAAAATATGGACAACTCTTCCATCTTAAACAGATCTCACAGGAACTTTTCACATTAGCCAGCTCTTTTAAAGGTCAGTACCACAGTGGCGTAAAAGAAACAGAGAATTTCTTGTTGAGTGACAATTTGAATTACAGCCTGAATTGATTTGTTTATAAAAACTTGTGGGGCTGAATTGCAGAAGAATCACGTCCATGTTTTCACGTACAAGTGTGTCCATTCTTTTTCTCAGTCCCCTGCCGTGAAGTGAATTCGAAATTCGGAAGAGTAAATGTGGACACAAGTTGGAAATAAAAATAATAGATCTAAAGGAGGAAAAATAATATACAGAGTATGTAGGTTACAAATAAGTACAAAATTCTTTTGGGAGATATATATATATATATATATATATATGTGTGTGTGTGTGTGTTCTGACGTTTTGTAGACTTCGGTTGTACAGAATTTAGGATGAAAGAAGCGATTATCATTACTTAGTAAAAATTTAAAGCAATAATAAACCAAACCAATAAAAACCTGCGGATGAATAATTTGAGAGGCAAGACGTTTTGAGAAAACGAAATATGCTTATTGCGTGTTTTGTTTTCTCAAAAACGAAGTATGCAAAGAGAAAAAAGTGTAATCATCAAAAAATCGACCTCATGATTTTTGATGTATCTCCATTTTTAAAGTCACTGCTGCCAAAGGAGGGAAAGAAAAATGTATTTCGTATAATGGCAGTCTGTAAACATGATAACTCAAAACCCCAAAGAGTTAAATGGATGAAATTTGTTAACAGATTTCATTGTAACATTGTACTGTGTTTTTAAATCAGAAATGTAGATTTAGTTTTAATTTCGGTCGAAATCCTTCTCAAATCTCTTTACCAGTATATTCGTTCGTGCTTGTTCGTTCTACGGTGGCTAAAGGAATGTAATTTAATATGTGGTTTTATCATCAGAATCGTAGATATTTGTTAAATTTCGCAACAAATCTCTCAGTTGGATGGCCCTATGTCTGTCTCTGCGTTCGCGCGCATGTGAATTCGATGACTCAGTAACGCCACGATTTCTATAAATGAAATATGGCATGTGGTCTGTGCGCGAAAATTCCAATTTCGTGTCAAATTGTGATCCCAACTGGTCGAAAGAAAAACTCTTAAACGAGTATTCTGCTTTTTTCATTATACTTTAAAGCCATATTGTGTCATGAGACGCCAATTTCCTGTTGGTTCATTCCGGTATTGACTGACTGGTAGATTTGGTGCTCTCGTTATACATCCCGGGAATACAGACTCTTACAAAGAGAAATCTGTGGAATGTTCTATATTGTGGTAGTATACAAGACAGTCTAGGGGAGAACACTCCCGCAAATTTTCTTAATGATTCCTTGCTGCTGCGGAAATTTCTTACTAAATGTTAGACTGATAAAATAATTGGCATATATCTAAAAATTCCATATTGCTTTATCAGTCTTTATGTTTAGTAGATTAGAGGGTAATTATAGGAAACATTAAAACATGATTTTCACACTTTCTAATTAAGTTATCGATTGTGTTTAGTGTCCATTTCATAATATATATCTAATGCTCTGCTCTTTCGTAAGTTACGCTTTAATGTTTCTAGACTTCTCGTAACTTGTTAGAAAAAATAATTCCTATATTCTGTGATACCAAGCTAAAGAAACTAAAGTCATTTTCCTTATAATTTATAATTATAAATCATTAGAAACGGTAAGAGAATTTTTAAGAAATGTAACCACTATTAGACGGATTTACTTTATATCTTCATCTTCGCTTCAAATATATTTCAGTGGCTTTTTAAAAAGAAATATTTTTTTTATGAAAATATTTAAAATATTTTATTGAAAAATAATTTTAATACACTATGAAAGCGACATATGACAGACAGATTTGAAAAATTAATTATAAAATTAAAAAGGCAGGTTGGTTTTAATTAGATTCATGTACAGTGCATCAAAAGTTCAGACATGCGTTACATATTTTAGTCCTTTCAACAGCTATTCTTTTCCACACATATTAAAGCTTTTAAAAACTATAAGGCCTTCATCTGAGAATGGTATCATTCATTGATGAGAATAAATAATTAAATTATCCAGAAATTCTTTCGAAATTAAGAGAAACTGTTTCTAAAGGTAACAGAATCCCATAGTACATTCTTCCATCAAAACAGAAGTCTCAAAAATCGTTTTGGCCAATAAAATTCCTCACCACTTATTTCAGTACTTAATATCGAACAAAATCTTGAGGAATGCTACAAAATTAGCCCAAAGGAAATAGTTTAGTAGCGAAACAACAACAGAAACCTTTTGAATTATCTTTTCTTTCAGAATACTTTTAATGTTAGTGCATAAAATCTTAGATGATCAATTTACCCTATATCCTCATTCTGTTATTATGAGCAAGTGTAAATGCAAGAGAGAATGAAACCGTATCTTCTAGATTCTTGAGGCCTCTGTGGCCTAGTGGCAAGGTTTTGGCTTTGAGGCAGGTGGGTTCAAGTTCAAGACCCGATTCCACTGAAGATCCATCATGTATGGGGTCTGTTGCACATTAAATAATACTTAGTGGTCAATCGTCCTCCCGTTGGGATGGCGATGAAGTTTGGAGAGGTGATGCCAACTCTGGTGTCGTCCTCGTTATCGGACCGGGTTCAAAATTACGAGTTCCGTCCCAAAAAAGAAATCGCGTTGCTTCAAAACGGGACGTTAATATAATTAAACTAAACTTCTGGCTTGTTACAAAAAACAAAAACAGAGCAGCATTCAATTTTTTTGTGTGGCAGCACTATTTTGTTTATAAAGGTTAAATTATAGAAAGGGTTTGTTGGATTTTGCTTGCTTATGAAAGAAGCGCCCTTAGCAGAAGCAAAATGGATTACAAAATATCCCGTGGGGTAAGGACAAAACTAAGTTTTATTAATGCTCAATCAGCCGATAACATTAAAAATACTCTTTTTTATATCAAATCCTACTCTTTTTCATATTTTCTTATATCCTATCGCATGCCAGTTCTTAAAAGGGACGCTCCGAAAATAAGTTTTGTCATGCTTTTGCACAAGAAAGCTTTATTAGAATCCGAATCATACAATGGAATAACAAATTCAAATTTTGAGGGGTTTTTTTAACATATTCGTCACCGCCATATGAAAGTTTGTCGGAGCCTGAAATCAATTTCAATAAACAATTCTGGCAAAAAATGGTGCTCAGCGAGGGAAGAAAGTTCTTCACAGCCTGCGCACCTTTTCATTGCTTCGGAAGTGACGTCCCGACAGTGCTGACTTCAATGCAGGAAAAAGGTAAAATTCTGAAGGGGCAAGATCGGAGCTGCAGTCGGGGTGTTCCAATATCTCTCATCCCAGCCGACAAATGTGTTCTTTTGTGACATTGCTGTGTGCCTTATCGTTTAAGATGAAGCGGAACCCTCATTACGCGTTTACGAAAAGTCTTCGGAGATGGGCCCTATGTGCCACACCATCATTACTAAAACCCATGATAAGCGAGAAGAAGCTTATTTCTCCTTCGGCTTCTTATCCACGTACTCGGGATGGAAACCCGCGGAGAGGTGACAGTCTGAATAAATCAGCAAGTTGTTTATTTGAATATTAATACTCATTTTTTAAAAACAATTAATAATATCTTTTATTCTATTGCTTCCTTTCATGCACAAAAGCTTCATTCTTATGAATTATAAAAATTTTAATGCTATATTATCTCACTTACTCTGACGAAACTGAACATTTTATGAAATTTTCAGCGCACTTGGATATCGTTGTTTTCGCAAGACAAAATAATTTTTTTTGGAGAAAATTTCAGTTCTACAGAACTTTTTAACACATCAAGTAATTATCGATGTTAAAATGCATATAATTACTTCAAGATGGCATTGAAAGTGCGAGATTAGTAAATAAAATATATCACCGGCATTATAACGCGAGCAAAGAACATAAATTTCTACATGTGGAGACGATCGCTTTAATATCGAGAACCCATTTATCGAATATCATCCTATCTATTAATGGCATGTATTCATTGAATATTTGTTTTCTTGTTGGGGGGAGTATTATTTCATGAGAAATTTATTTATGACATAAAAATAGGGTGTTGCTAAAAAAATTTTAAAGTTATTCGAACTTCAATACGTAAATGTCTCTTTATGAAAAATTAAATCATAGAATATACGTTCTTTCCTGTAAAACGGCACCTTTTGTTTCAATATATGATGAACGGCATCAACTTTTTTTTCCTCTATTGTATTTATAGTTTCTATTCTACGGATTTCTGGGCCCATCCTATGTTTAGACCTAGATAAAAATCATTATTTTAGGTAGCTTCATAAACAAGTATGTCAAAATGAGATATTACATTTACATATTAAGGAGACTCGAAAAGCTGTTAAAGCAATTGTACCACTTTTAATGTTAGATAAAATTGCACTTAAAATTTTAAATTTATACAATTAGACGCTTTGTAAGGGTGGTATGTTCCTTTATAAATAGCTTGGTATTTGAAATCTGGGCTGGTGAGGAAAAGTTAATTATTGCCATTTGGCATTGATGGCATATCAACAGGTTAATGCAATATTATTCGAAGTTAAAAGTTCTAAAATTCCATTTCTAAAATATTGTCCGATACAGAGGAGAAATACAAAGAGCAATTGAAGTAAAAGAAATGGAATGTTCTGTTTAATGTTTTCACGAGAAAAAATCTGTGATTCTTAACTTTCCCTACACAAATATTTCCCTAAACAATAATATACAGGCTACACAGGTGTATCGTTTATACAATGAAACAAAATAAGCTAAAAATCTGGATACTCATATAAAAGGAACAATATACAATCTGTGGCCGATCTCAGTGCCCCTAGAGGTAAAACGTGGCTTTTATACTGGAATTCATAACAGAAATGAATTAAAATCAATGGAAAAAATTATATATCGTTATAGATGTGATATAAAAGTATGTAGACTGCGAATGCAGTGTCTCTTCTGAAGTTAATCTTTTAGCTTGAGTAGTAGTTAAGCCAAGTAGGTTACGTTACATTATAACTGGGTAACTATAAAAGTTGCGAATTATGGGTAAAAGGAGCACCTGGTTCAAGTTCATAACATATAATGATTGGGTATCTCGCTCTTTAGGCGCTACTTATAATTTCCTTAGGACCCTTTCATTTTCTCTAAATCATGAAAAAAACACTTATTTGTGTTTTCCTGGTAACGACTGATTTGAAGTCACCTAATTATAGCATTTACTCCACAGAACGTTCTATAAACGACAGCTTTTCTATAAGCAGATTCAATGTCTCATATGCATTCAAATAATTTTTGATTGATAAAATGACCATAGCAAATTACTTACTAGCATAAACTTTATTTTTCAATATAGTCCCCGTAATTTTTAAAGCATTTCTTAACCTTCGAAGGCACGAGATGGCAAATCGAGTGCGTCAGACAAGGAAGCAGTGCCAATGGAATCAATTCACGGTCACGTGTCGGCTCAAAATTGCCGAAGATGCGCATGTCATCTAAGCGCTAATCCGCACCACTTTTGCCAATGGAAACTGTTAACATCTTCCGCCGCGCTATGGAAGCGGAAGTATTATTTACGTTTTAATTGCTTTCCTTTTCAGTCTTATTTCTTGCCATATTTGAATCAAAATGAGATACTGCTGTGTAATTGTATGCTCTAGTGCTAAAGCGAAAACTGATTGCCGAGATAAAACGTTTTTAAGTTTAATCTCAAGAATTCTCAATTATTACAACTTGGCTGAAGAATATTGGAAGACAAGGTTTTATGCCTTCTTCTAGTTCCATAATATGTTCCGATCACTTCGAAGAAAATTCCTATACTACACGTCAATTTACAAAACGCAGGCTGTTGTAACAAGAAGCTGTTCCGTATCGTATCCAAAACTCCAAAGCAGATACCAAAAGTCGGTTTGCCATCAACAGCAACAGGTGAAAACAATATGCAGCCAGACGGAACAAAACATGGAGTGCCCTTCTCATTTACTTGACAAAAATTTAATAAATTTATTAATCTTTTAGAATATCGTTTGGAAAATTTTAATACAATTATTGCTTCATGTTTGTTTTCCCAAAATCAAAATCTGTATTTTATTGATGAAAGTAAACAAACAATCGTAGCAAAGTTTTTCACTCCTAGCTTAAAATTAGTGGATAAATGTCTTAATAATTTATTCATCTAGTAAATACTTTGGGAAATATGCCTGAAATCCAAGCATTATAGTTGAACTATTTATTAAAAGTGTCATTAAAGTTGAAAAATTAATATAGTATATAATAAATACATGTTCAGAAATTTAATATGTAAATATAAAAGAATTAATTATCGAAAGAACTTACATAAATTCTGATTACAGTGGAATGCACTCTGTTTCATCACAGACTGAGACTTTTTCCGATGTTATGGACAGGATAAATAAGCTAAAAGATGAGCTGAAAGAATTGCAAGATTCCCTCGGGAAAAGGGCTTTCATTCCAGAGAATATATCGAATGACACTAAGATGAAGGCACTAACAGGTTTCACAATAAAAAGATTTTCTTGCGTTTATTCTTTTTTGAATGTTGAAGAGGACCTTCAAACGGGAAATTTCTGTAAGCGACCTGTTGATATCTTTTTCCTGTTTCTCGTAAAATTAAGAACTGGAATTTCAAATGAATTTTTATCTGTTTTGTTGGAAATTTCTGATTCAACAGTTTCAAGATATTTTACTTTTATACTTTTATATTTTACTTTTAGACAGTTCTTTACGAAAAACTTAAACTGTTAAACATATATTTCCCTCGAAATCAAAAGTTGTCGAGTCAATGCCAAGGCCAATGGCCTATTCTGAAAACAAAGACTGTAGAGTCATTGTTGGCTGTACTGAGTTTCCAATACAGAAACCTAACAATTTAGCAGAACAGCAAATGACCTTCAGTTTCTACAAAAACACAAATACTTTAAAAGGTATGATAGGCATTATGCAGTCAGGGACCATCAGCTTCATTTCACCGTTATATTGTGTTAGTATATCGGATAAGGAGCTCTTTATTAAAAGTCAACTGATGGATCTGTTAGAACCAAATGACGTTGTGATGGCATATAAAGGTTCTGAGACTGAACAAGAGTTGCAAAAAATAAGTTGTAAATTGAAATGCCCTAAATTTTTAAAGGATTGTATACAGTTTGATGCAACTGATGGAATTGAAAACTGCAAGATATCAAATGTTCGAGGAACAGTAAAAAGAGCTATATCCCGAATCAAAATATACAAATATTTTGAGGTACCTATCCCCTATACAAGTTTACACAATATAAATTCTATTTTTTTTAATGTTGTGTAACTTCCATAACCCTTTAATTAATGTTAATAGTTGTTTGCAAAAATGAATACTTTTATTGATCCCAACGAAAATTTCTAACAATAATTTTTTTTCTGGCTGTCATTTGTACTCATTTTTTTGCTGGATAGATTCTATTAATTGCTATTGCAATTATATTAAAAAGGTGCATTTAATTCTTAGATATTGCTATTTGATGATTAGTAGATTTGATTTTTTTTCTGTTTTCTTATCATTTATATGTATTGGGGAAATAATTTTTTGATGTATTGTGTTTTTGTAAAGTATCCTCAGTTTAATTTTGCCTTACTCAGTTTTATATGTGTTTGGTATTTGGTTAATTGATCTGAGTATTTTATTCATATTTACTTATTCGTATTATGCTTTATTATTCATTATTCGTATTTTACTTTTTTAAAATTAAATTCTCTGTTTGGAGTCCTGGTTCCTCATAGCTAGTATTTTTGTATGAGCAAACTTTAATTTTCTTTTTCTAAATATTGTTCTCCAATATGGTTTAATATAATAATTTGAAACCTAATTTGGGTTAATGTGGAGTTCATGGTACCCACTTGCTTCGTTGGGTACCATAAACTCCACATTTACCCTAATTTGTATATTACAATTAGTAATGTCACAGTGTATTAATTTTATATGTAATATTCTTTAGCAAAGTGTCCTCGGCTTTTTTCCCCTTATTCCAATTTGTATTATATTTATATCATTGTTTCATTAACTCTTTATTATTATCATGATATATGATACATGATCTGTTTTGTATTCTTGGTATCTACTATTTTTAACTTGTAGTTTACCTACTATTTGTAACTTGTAAAAACTCTTCGTTTATATATATAAAGTATTTTTTCAATATGAATATATTTAAATGTTTATTTTATGTAAAATTTATTTCTGATAATAATGGATTTTCTGAAATCGAGATGATAATAATAATGGTATTTGGAAATTACTGATATTTTTATTATATTAGGTATGAAAACCAATAAAATTTTAGTTACATATGTTTTTAGCATGCATTAATAATTTATTATTAATACATGTTATGTGTTATAATGTTATAATATTGTATGTTATTATAATGCATGCAATTTATTAATAATGCATGTTATTTTTAGCATGAATTAATAATTTATATTCACTGCAAAGTTACATATAAATTTTTAGCATGATGAAGCAAATCTGCTTTCTGTGAATGAAGATAACTGCATTTTCCGAATGAATTATATTCAACATGAAAATGGATGTGTATCAATTTCATATTTCTGAATCTGCTTTCGACACATGAAGGTACATTGTGGCGACAGAAGACAGCCCTTTGGCTTAAATCTGGCCAACAAGATGATAATTGCAACTGCTGACATGAAATTTATGCCAGGAATATTATTTATTTCATTCCTCCTTACTTACCTGCTATTGTACGAAATTCTAACCAAGACGATAGTTTTCTTAAACTAAGCCCCTTCATCTCATTAAACACTGAAGCACCAAAAGTCATGAGATACCTCATAATATTGTGTGAGGCCTTCTATTATCCGGCAAAGTGCAGCAAACTGACTTGGCATTGAGTCAAAACGTCCTACAAAGAACAATAGTCGGAAATCAAATTTTACAGTCAATATTTTGAAATGAGGGAATTGAGCAGAGAGTGATAAAGAGAAAAAATATTTGGGCTCACCGCGTTTCATATAAAGCTGATAATTATTTGTAAGTTTCATGAATGCTTTTGTTTCCTTTGCTCTGTACCTACATACACTTTTGGTAAAAATAGGATGCATATTCTTGAAAATATAAAGGTTTTCTTGAAGATTCTCAAATATTTCCTCATGTTTTTTTTAACATACAGAGATTTCAACCAAATTATATGAAACTTACAGAATACGGGACAATATTTATGCATTGTATTAAAATTTAAATATTAATAGAAATTTGAGTTTTTGTTGTAATTTTTCACTTTTAATTTTGAAGCCCGATACACAGATAAGCCTATATAAAAATTCCAGCCGAATATCATTAACTTTCAGAAAGAAATCGACATTGCAGCGAACAGAATCTTCGCTGCTCTTTCAGAGAAGCTAAATGACGGAAAACGGTCTGCTAAGGGGCCCTCCAAATGGATTAGAACAGATCGATTGTGAATATCCAGTTTAGGGGACCTATGGCAATGCAAGTATCGCCGATTCCCTTTTCCCTCCCCAACTTCGAAAACTGACTTTTTTTATTGCTTTTAATTTAATCTCTCTATAACAAATATTACTACGAAATGAAATATTAAAACATTTAATTACAGGCCACATTCAACAGAGTTCTTGTCATTATCACGCGTGAAAAATTATTTGAATGTAATTTTAAACAAATGGCAAAAAAAATCACAAAACTTTTCAACATGATCTAAACAATGTAATGGGAAGTCTGCCTAGGCTGTTGACATGTAAGTCAGTCAGAAAGTTGTAAGAAAAAGCAAATCGCACTCATCTGCCAACAAATTTGAAAACACGAAATTAAATCATAAGTATAATTTAAATAGCGTTCGATTTAAATAAGTTCGAATAAACACTTCTTGTAAAAAAAGGGGATCACAATACCAAATAAGCCTGAAAATATAGAAGAAAAACATAAGAATGACGAAGTTCGGGTCCGCGCTGTAGAGGTTTCGTGAAAACGTCGGGAGAAAATCATAAAATAATCGTTTCGTATGAATATGTAATTTAATTATCAATCCATTTTAGACAATATTTACGCCAAGTATTATAATTGTTAGATATTTCACAATTTACCACAGGGCTTTACTACATGCGATAAACTTGTCATTTATCTATTCTGTAACCATTATACTCTGTGTATTGTATCAAAAAATTGATAATTAAATTACATATAAATACTAAATACATGTTTTGTAATTTTATCCCGCGCTTTCATGAAAACTCTACTGCACGGACCTAAACTGCGCCTTTCTTATGTTTCATTTAGAGTACCTTTTTACGGCGCCATCTGCTGACAGCATATAGAACTACATTTCGCGTATGCGCAGTAGAACTTTATTTTCTGCATATGCTCATATTTCCCGTAATATTCAAATATTTGAATTCAAATTTTAATACAATGTTTCGTTTACATATTGTCAAGTATTCTGTAAGTGCCGTACCATTCGAAAGAAAACTCTGCATGTTATATTAAAAAAACATGCGGAGTTTGAAATTTTATATTTAATACCGATTTTTACTTATATTCTGATAAATATTTTTATTGTCTCACTTTGGGTTCTAGTAATACTCCTCAAGCAAATGAGACTAGAATCAACCGCATAGAAAAAACGTGTTTCCACGCTACACATATTTATATTGTTACATAAAGCTTATTCATAACAATCATACGTATGCGCCTACACTGGTACGATGACGTCACAGGCAAAGCAAAAACTATGCGACAAACTCTTACAGATATGATCCTTCGGTTTTGGGGTCAACCATTCTTTTCTCAATATTAGTTATGTAATTATTAGTGATTCAAATCTGACGGTATTTTGTCACATAAGAAAGTTCGACCGCACTGTAACGAGCGGATGGCGCTTCCACGTCAAATAAATCTAGCTCCGTGAAAGTTGCGGTGTTCCTAGATAATTGTCTAATTGAATTATTACACATATCAGCTCCGCAAATTTATCTTGGTACTCTACGAATTCATCCATTGATACAAATTTTGAAATGGTGCAATTTTTAAAATTATTCATACACTAAATGTAAAATTATATAAGCCATTTCAGCCAATGATTTAATCCAGTTTTGTATTAATAGTAAACATATCTGTTTTGCAAATCGATATTTTCTTGGAGTGGATAACCGGGAGAGTGAAAATTCGTAAATATTCTAAAATTATCATAAAGAAAATCGAATATTTACAGAGTTCCTTACCGATCCGAGAAGTATGTGTTCTATGTATTTTTTCCGGTGCAAGGAAGGAAACGAAAAAAGTGAGTGCAAAGATTCGCGTATAGGTGTCACTAATGTAACAGAGTGAAAATGAAGACAAAATCAGTGAAAATATAACATTTTTATTATAACCACAAGTGTTTGGCACGTCCTATACAACTATAAACAATAATAATAAAGGAAAGAAATGCATTTCAGACCAGTCACAACGAGAACGACAAAATGAGAACGGAATTCATCTAGTCGTGTTTTAAAGAAAATCTGTAAAAGAGTTTTACCACTTTTAATATTGCAGAAATTTCTTTATAAAGTTTTAAATTATTAGCAAAGCAAATCTATGTATTACACACGCGTTTCTTTAAGATATAGCCTAGATTTTATATCTTCGCTGGTAAAATAAAAGTACTGTTTTTTCATTCAGAACTAGATTTCTCATAAAGCCAACCTAGTCCGTGAGCGCGTTCCTTTAGTGAGGGAGGGGCAGATATCCAGAAACAAATAACAATATAATATGTACATACTTCTCAATATTATTTTGAAAGCAATATAGAATTTTTTTTATATATGCACATACATATACACTATTTAAATTAGCGTTACACTATGTTTGCATATGATTATAGTAGTGGTGAATACAAAAGCCTAGAAGAGAAAGAACCCACACTTTTTTTTAAATAAATAGCACGTAAAGGCGGAAGAAGGGGGTCTGGTGCATCATCATTGGGAGGAGGTTGGCTATAGGATGTGTATTATAGAGGGTCGTTGCTTTTGCTGTTGTATTTTATTGTCGAAAACCTGAAAGATCCGTCTGGTAATAAGTTATCTCGGTTATTTTCTAACATAAATGAAGATACAAAATTATAATAACCACTAAACCCCTCACAAGGTGAACAAAGTATGATGCTGTTTAACGACGAAATGCACATCTGTATGTCTATTTAGTCGTCACATTCTCAAAAGAGTTCGCACTGAGCTGAAATTTCAGCCTAAAACTGAAACGAAAAATAATGAAACTTCCACTAATTCAATAACATACTTAATAACTCCAAACATGCTAAGAAAAATATAATAATCGTAAGTAGAATCACCCAGTATTGAAAATTTGTTTACTATGGAATATGTTTCAAAATTTTCTTAATATCAAAGAATATTTTTATATACTGAATCAATAAAACAACCAGTGCAGTTCGGTAAGAAAGCAAGAATTCAAGATAAAAGAACGATTCCAGACACAAAGAATGCTGAATACAATGAAATGTTCTGTTTAATCTTTTCCCGAAAAAAATATCTGTGATTTTTAAGGTATCCGAACACGTTGAAAAGTCGATTTTCAGCCAAAATTCCCATTTTTTAATTTTTGATGATTTGGATAGTTCATATATTTACCTTTCTAAAACATATTTACTTTTGTCGGTACGTTAATTAGAAGATGAGATATTAATTGTTTTATAACAAACTGAAAACCGGAAGTGGTCGTTTAATTAACTGGAAGTTGTCATTTAAAGGACAGAATCCTGTCAAAAATTCTTTTAAACCGCATTTTTTCAAGTTAATATGATGTTACTATATTTTTTTAGGAATTTTTTTTAAGTTTAGATACTTAATTTAAGAGCGTGGCAAAACTAAAATTTGATTTTTCTCAAAACTAGATGTTATGCATAATTTCCACACTTCAAGCATGATACCTGAAGATATTATCATTCGATTTGTCTGAAATGTTGTGAACACTTTCTTCAAATGTGTCTCTAGTGAATGTACTAGAATCATGTATATTGTAACAATATTTTTTTAATTATGGTTTTTTTTATCTGAAAAATGACATGAAAAATTTGCTGAAAATCTTATAATGATTGTTCGATTAGCTCTAAAATTTTTATTTATACAAAGAATGTTAATATTCTAGTACTAGCTGTAGTCCATAGTATGTAGTTTATTTTTCTATCAGTTTTATTTGAATTATTACAAAAGTTTGACCTCTAGCATGTTTGAAGTTTTTGGGAATTTCCTCTAAAAAGCAGCAGAAATTCAAGATTTTTTTAAAATTTATACTCAAAAATCATACTCTAATATTAATCTTTATTAAATTCGAATCTAAAAAACATATTTTGGTGTTTCTATTTCACAATTTAAAAAAAGTGCTCCGAACGTGTTCGGATACCCTGTCCCTATACAAAAATTTCCTTAAGCAATAATATACAGGCTGCACACGTGTATCTTTTAAACTATGAAACAAAATAAGCTTCAAATCTGGGTACTCATAAAAAATGGACCATACATAATCTGTGACCGATCTCAGTGTCCCTAGCTGTAAAATTTGGATTTTATATTGGAATCCATAACAGAAACCAATTAAAATCAGTTGAAAAATTATACATCGTTATAGAAGTAATATTAAATTATGTAGACTGCGAATGGAATGTCTCTTCTAAATTTAATATTTTGGCTTCGGTAGTAGTTATACCAAGTAAGTTACATTACACTATAAGGAGGTAACTATAAAAGTGACGAATTGTGGGTAAAAGGAGCCCCTGATTAAGGTTCATAACATATAATGAATGGGTATCTCACTCTTTAGGCGCTATAGGCGCTACTTATAATTTCCTTAGGACCCTTGCATTTTCTCTAAATCATGAAAAAAAAGCACTTATTCCTGTTTTTCTCGTAACGACTGATTTGAAGTCACCTAATTATAGCATTGACCCCGCGGAACGTTCTGCATACGACAGCGTTTCTGTAAGCAGATTCAATGTCTCATATCCATTGAAATAATTTTTGATTGAGAAAATGACCATAGCAAATTACTTACTAGTATAAATTTTATTTTTCAATATATTTCTCGTAATTTTTAAATCATTTTTAACCCTCGAAGGCACGATATGGCATATCGAGTGCGTCAGACAAGGAAACAGTGCCAATACTGCTGTTATTAATTTGTATTTTTCACCTTTTAGAAAGCAAAAAGATTTCAAAACTGAACCTTCGGGAGCTTAGATTATATTATACAATAAAAATTCCTTTGGTACTTGGGTTTACAGGAGCAAATTCGGTTCGCAGGGTAGCGTATTTGCGCCTCCCGTGTCTTATTGTTATGGGTAAATGCCCGTGCTTCTAAGAGTTAAGTCTCCGTACAAACCTTTGTACACCACACTCATGAAAGTATTCCGCCTATTATAGAAACTATATTTCATATCATTTTTTATCTCTTCATTGTAGGGGAAATGTATTCCAGAAATATGTTTCGCCAGTTCAAAGTCAGGTGGAAGTAACTGGAAGCAAAATCAGGGCTGTGAGACGGATGGTCCGAAACTTCCAACTTGGAACTTTTGATACTGCTTTGGTTTGAATTGCTGTATGATGCCAAGTGTTATAATGGAGCTAGTGGACACCAACTGGTAGAATTCTCCTGCGTTTGGAATTGACCGTTGAAAATATTTCAAAGTTTGGGAGCAAGCCGCGGCTTCAATTGTGACGCTGGGAGACATAGACATCAAGTGAATCAGAAGAATGCCTTAGCAGACCGAAAAAAACAGAAGTCATGTGTTTGTTGTTCTTCTTTGTTCTTTTGCTACAATCGAAATTTTGACGGAACGCATTTCACATTTTACGGCATTTTAACACATATTTTACCATATTAAGAAAAAATTAGTATTTTTCCAAAAAAATTCTATCACAGACTAATGAGAAATCAAGCAAAAGTATAGAGTTTAAAAACTTAAGAAAACTTTATCTGTTGTCTTTTTGCAAGCTGTCATATATATAGGATGATGGTGAAATCCACTAGTACTTGCTTTGCAGTCAAGCATCTTGGCTTACATGAAATGGTAGTAAACATTCAAAACAAAGTCCTAAATTACATTTTTGGCAAATAGTTAAAGGTTTTCTTGTACAGTTTTTAAGCTGTCATTGGCGTTATTTTCCATTTACTAGAAAGGGTTCACTTTGGAACTTGAAGTAATCTGGATTTTTTTTCGAATGCCCGAACTTATTCTTGCAACATTGCGAGGTAAACAGAATCTCAGGTAAGCTATTGTAAAATGTCGAAGAAATTCGAGGAGTTCTACAACTTGTTCTGGAGGAAACATTTTTAATGTTTCTAAGCCAGTGCGAACAGTGATGTCTCAAATGCATTTTTTAATAATGGTCAATACCCCTTTTTTCTTGCATGGATGAAAAATATGTTTTAATGAGATTGTCCAACAAATCTACGCCATTTTTGTACAAATTATACGAAACAACACACAATGGTCTGTCTACTTTCTGCTTTCCACCCTTCATTCTTCTTTCTACTTTTTTAAAGCCTTTTTTGTCGTCAAAATTGGTGATCAATGAGACAACTCTATTGTCAATCCATCGAACAGCTGCAATTTTATTGAAGGGCATTTTGTCATTCTATTTTCCTTAATTGTTCCCGTAGCAAAGAAACGCTTGCTTCTGAGAGACCAAAAAGATCACACGACGTAAAAATTTTATCCTTATAAATTTTGTGGTTTGCAGGAGTTTCAACAAAAGACAGCCAATTTTCAACGACTGGTTGGGCTAATGATTTCTTTTCTTTCTTTTCATAGTCATGCCACATTTGTTTTCATAATTGCTTTACTGCCTGATATGGTATAATACGAGAGGGATATACATTGAAAGATGAGAGTATCCTTAGATTGTATCCAAATTTTTACGGGTTTTCCTTTCATGTACAGTTTGCATCCATGTCTTCCAAAATAGCGGACTATTCTTTCATCATTACCTAAATGTTCAGAAAACATACCAAACTGTTAAAAGACTTTATTCAACAATTTCTAATTTGGACGTACTTTCTAATTGCTATCTGAATCAATAGCAGTATTGTCATTAAAGTATAAATAACTCATGATACCTAAGTATCGTTCTTGACATTGTTTGACTAACAAGCGTTGTTCCAGTGTCAGAAGCATTTCCCCAGTGCATTTTTTCTCTGGGTAAAATGTAACATCCGCTATAAGAAATAATTCCCAAAACTTGTTAAAGTTCATCGAATTTTAGACAAAAATCATGAATATTTTTCTGTCAAGCATGCTTGTTACCTTCTACCATAGCTGGACAATCACATTTTCAGCCATCATCTCGAGAAGTTCCAAGGTGATTTTCCTGAAATCACATCGGTAAAATAATTAGGAGCTGATGAAAATTTTGGTGCGCAATTAGTCCATGTAGGTGTTGAAACATATTAAGTAGCATCTTTTCCTTTAGAATTTCAATTGTTCCATCTTCTTCTTCTTGAATCTTTTCGTCAAAAGCAACATGGCCATGTTCAATGCTGCTGCAGGCATCATCAACTTTTTAATCATCAGTGACAATTTCTGGAACAGGTGGTGATATTATAATTTAAAAATCACTATCATCATATTCATCGGCCAATGGCATTAAATACTCAAAGGTTTCTTCAGTTATAAATCTCCGACTCGTTTCCAGTACTGCTCTGGAAGGAGCAGATGTAAAATCAGATCACACCTCGAACAGTAGTATTTTTCCCCTACAAAAGATAGCGTCAGCACGTGACCAAAACTCTCGACCAAAAAACCGAAAAATATATTACTCAAGACACACCTACAGGTTCATGTTCCAAGCAAACTAGATGCTATTGAGTTTTGCAATAAGTAAAACAATGATATTCTAATCCTTTTTAACGAAATTTCAAACGCCTTTGTATGGGTGTGCATAGTAGGGGATTTTACTATCGTCCTATATATAGGACGGCACCTAAAACCTTTGTAAAACCAGTATGAATATAGCTTTTTGCTCTCAAATTTTACTCAGAAATAACATATAAGACATGCCATGGATAAATTTGAAAAAAGAAATTGCATTTTTTTCTCATAATTATTTAAAAGAAAAATATAATTCTTGTCAAATAAAATAGCAAAAATTAGCCAAATTAAAAATTCTTAAAAAATTTTTAAATAATCAAAATTGAACTTAAAAAGATAATAAATAGCACTTATCAATCTTAAAATATACTTTAGAAGCGGAATATAAATTAAAAATGCGATATTGGCTATGAAAATTCGACAAATATGAGCTGTCCTATATATAGGACGATGGTAAAATACGGGTTAAATAGCCTCAGTCATTGTAAACACTTACTAATCGAATCCCGTTCATAAAAAGAAAGATAAATGAGTGCGCGGGGATAGCGATTGGTTGAAGATCAAAGTCAACGTTTCAAACTCTCCTCATATAACAATGATCCAGATAGATGAATAAAAATTGCTGCCAATAGTGAACATCTCGAGAAACCATTCGTGTGTACTTTCAGTTAGTGGAACCCAAGGCAAGAACATGCTAAATCTTACTGCTTAAAACTGACCCTAAGGAATGAATGCTGAGCTACCAGAATAACGCCAACATTAAAGCTTCGCTACGTTTGGAGCCCAATTAACGAAAAGGAGCCAATTATTGTAACTGCTGACATGAAATTTATGCCAGGAATATTATTTAATTTATTCCTCCTTACTTACTTGCTATTGTACGAAATTCTAACCCAGACGTAATTTTATTTAAATTATGCCCTTGCATCTCATTAAACACAGAAGCACCAAAAGTCGTAAGATACCTCAAATTATTGTGTGAGGCCTTCTTTTACCCGGCAAAGTGCAGCAACTTGATATGGCGTTGAGTCAAAACGTCCTACAAAGAAGAATAGTCGGAAATCAAATTTTACAGTAAATATTTTGAAATGAGGGAATCGAGCAGAGGGTGATAAAGAGAAAAAATATTTCGGCTCACCTCGTTTCACATAAAGCTGATAATGATTTGCTAGTTTCATCAATGCTTATGTTTCCTTTGCTCAGTACCTGCATACACTTTTCGTAAAAATAGGATATTCGTGAAAATATAAAGGTTTTCTTGAAGATTCTCAAATTATTCCGCATATTTCTTAGTTTTTAACATACAGAGATTTAAACAAAATTATATGAAACTTGCAGAATACAGGACAATATTTAAGCATTGTATTAAAATTTAAATATTAATAGAAATTTGAGTTTTTGTTGTAATTTTTCACTTTTAATTTTGAAGCCTGATACACAGATAAGCCTATATAAAAATTCCAGTCGAATATCAATAACTTTCAGAAAGAAATAGACATTGCGGCGAACAGAATGTCCGTTGCTCTTTCAGAGAAGCTACATGACGGAAAACGGTCTGCTAAGGAGCTCTCCAAATGGATTAGAACAGAGCGATGGTGAATATCGAGTTTAGGGACCTCTGGCAATGCAAGTATATCGGCGATTCCCTTTCCCCTCTCAAACTTCCAAAACCAGACTTCTTTTATTGATTTTAATTTAATCTCTCTATAACAAATGTTACTACAATATTAAATAAGAGAACATTTAATTACAGGCCACATTCAACAGTGCTGGTGTCTTTATTACGAGTAAAATATTATTTGAATGTAATTTTAAACACATTGGTAAAAAAATCTCAAAACTTCTCAACAGCATCTAAATATTGTAATGGAAGTCTGCCTAGGCTGTTGACATGTAAATGGGTCAGCAAATTGTAAGAAAAAATTAACCGCACTAACCTGCAAACAAATTTGAAAACACGAAAAAAAAAAATAATAATTTAAATAATATTTTATTTTAATTTAAATAAGTTCGAATAAACAGCTCTTGTAAATAAAATGACATCGCAAAATTAAATATGCCTGGAGACAAAGAAAAAAAGAAAGGCGCAGTTCGGGTCCGCGCCTTATATTTTCCGTGGAAACGACGGGATAAATTCATAAAACGCGTACTTCGTATTTCATTACATTACACCAACGGCATCCCCATGTTTAAAGCTATTTGGCATGTGCTTCGTATAAATATGTAATTTAATTATCAATCCATTTAATACAATATTTACGCAGAGTAGTATAATCGTTACAGAATATTTAAATCACAAGCTACCACAGACCTTTGCTACATGCGATAAACTTGTAATTTATATATTCTGTAACCATTACACTACTCTGTGTAAATAATGTATAAAAGACATTGATAATTAAATTACATATTAATACGAAATACTTGTTTTATGATTTTATCCCGACTCTTTCACGAAAAATCTACTGGGCGGACCCGAACTGCGTCTTTCTCATGTTTCATTTAGAATAGCTCTTGATGCCGATATTTGCAGTCATTATATAACTATGAATACATATGAAAACTCTGCATATTATATTCAAGAAACATGAGGAGTTTGAAATTTTTAATTAAATACGGATTTTAACATATGTCCCAGGAATACTCCTCAAGCACTTTAAATTGACACCAGAATCAACCGCCTTGTTAAACGTGTTTCCACGCTACACTTATTTATATTGTTCCATAAAGCTTATTCATAACAATCACGCGCATGCGCCTACACCGGAACGATGACGTCACAGACAAAACAAATAATATGCGTGAAACTCTTACAGATAAGATCCTTCCATTTTGGGGTAAACCATTCTTTTCTCATTATTAGTCAAGTAATTATTACAGATTCAAATCTGACGGTATTTTGTCGCACAAGAAAGTTCGACAGCGCTGTAACGAGCGGAAAGACGTTTTCACGTCAAAAAAATCCAGGGATCTGAAAGTTGCGGTGCTTCTAGATAATTGTCTGTTTGAATTATTACACACTTCAGCTCTGAAAATTGATCTTGGTACACTAGGAATTCAATCATTCATATACATTTTGAAAGGTTAGATTTTTAAAATTATGCAAACACTAACTCTAAAACTATTTAAAACTTTCCAACCAATGATTTCATTCAATCTCAACAAATGAGCAGTTTCTTATAAAAGTAAATATATCTGTTTTACAAATCGATATTTTTATTTAGCAGATAACCGGGAGGGTGGAAATTCGCGTACATTATAAAATTTTCATAAAGGAAATCGAATATTAATAGAGTTCATTACCGATCTGAGAAGTATGCGTTCTATGTTTATTTCGGGTGGAAGGAGGGAAACGACAAAACTGAGTGCAAAGATTCGACGATTGGTATCACTGATATCAAAATGAGTGACAATATAACATTTCTATTAAAACCACAAATATTCGATAGAAAATAAACAAACAGAAAGAATAATAATAAAGGAAAGAAATACATTTCAGGCGAGTCAGAACGCTAACGACAAGAGGAGGACGCAATTTATGTAGTCGTAATTTAACGAAAATATGTTAAGAAGTATTACCACTTATAATATTGCAGAAATTTCTTTATAAAGTTTCAAACTATTTAGAAATAAAATCTATATGTTGGGCTTGTGGTTCTTTAAGATATAGCCAGGATTTTTATATCCTGGCTGGTAAATTAAAAGTTAATTTAGACCCAGATTTCCCATAAGGATAACCTAGTCCTTGCCCTCGTGTCTATAGTCAGGGAGGGGTAGATATTCAGAAAAAAATAACAATATAATATTTACGTACTTCTCAATATTATTTTGAAAAGAATATAGAAATTTCTGTTTTCATAAATGCATATATATATACCTTATATAAATTGGCGGTACACTAGGTTTGCTTGTGATTATATTAGTGGTGAATACAAAAGCCTAGAAAAGAAAGAACCCACAATTTTAAACAAAATAACACGGAAATGCGGAAGAAGGGGACGGGTGATATCATCATTGAGAGGGGATTGGCTATAGGAGGTGTACTTCAGAAGGTCATTGTTTTTGCAGTTGAATTTTACTTTCGAAAACCTGAAAGATCCGTCGGGTAACAAGTTAAGTCGCTTATTTTCTAATATAAATTAAGGAACAAAATTTTAAGAAGAGAGAGAATAAAAACATTTCAAGGTGGACAAAAAAATCATTCAATTGAACAACGAAATACATATGTGTGGGTGTATTTTGTCGTCACATATTCGAAAGAGTTCGCACTGAGCTGAAATTTCATCTTGGAACTCAAACGGGAAATAACGAAACTTGAAATAATCCAATAACCTACTTAATAACTCAAAACCTGATCAAAAATATATAATAATCGTAAGTAGAATCTTCCAGCATTGAAATTTTCTTATCTGTGGTTTATGTTTCAAACCTTACTTAATATCTAAAGAGTACTTTTATATACTGATTCAATAAAACAATCAGTGCACTTCGGTAAGAAAGCAAGATTTCACGATAAAAGAGAGATTAGAGATACTAAGAACTGCACTATATAAAAATTGGCGGAATATATAGAGATTTTTCGTTTTGCTTATTTCTGAAGTTGAACCTTAACTCTAATTGCATGAAATCATTTTTTAAAAATCACAAAGTATGCATTGCAAAGAAAGCTTCTCGATACGCAAATATATATTTATCAATATCATGAAAGTCTTGAATTGCAGCATTTTTGCGCATTCGTTGCGTTTGTGTTATATTTTTCTACTTTATTTTATCTTCCCCTTTTATATATATATTCCACTTTCGGCTTTATCTTCCCCTTTTATATATATATTAAACTTTTGGCTTTTTCTTACCGCAGATTGTTTTCTTGACATTTTGTTTTTTGAATGTTTATTTTGTATATGTTGCTTTTACATTTCTGCTATGTTTGTTTCGTATTTGTTATATATATATATATATATATATATATATATATATATATATATATATATATATATATATACAATCAGTATTTTCATACCTTAGTTTTAAATAAAAAAAAAGTCATACGATAAAATATTTGAAGCAAGAATGAAGTTCATTTGAATTATATTAGAATAATAAATGCGTATATTTATAAAATAATCTTAACAATACTTTAAAAAATTTATTAATATTGGAGGAAAATTTTCACAGTAAAAAAAACGTTTCATCGCGAAGAATTTTTTTTGTTTTGCTTTTTAGGCTGGAATAAAACTTATTTTTGTCCTGTAATATTCTCGAAGTTATTGCGTAGAGCAAAAATATATTGTTTATTTTTAATTAATTATAATGTTGTAATTAAAAATTCTAAAAAGTTACTCCAATGCACACATTCTCACCCTTCAAAGCGAATTTCTACCACATTTGGCAGCTCTAAAACGAACAGTCTGTCCTGTAGAGAAACAAAAGAGACAGATACATATTGGATTTTATCCACCATCTCTACTGAGGGAATGTATATCCGTGTGTTATACTGCACAGCGAAGAAGGGTACCTAGAGCTACAAAATATGACAGAAACATACTTTGAAGAGTAGAAATGTGCTTATCTGGGCTATTTTTTAAAATATTAATTAATTAAAAATTAATCAATATTTTGGAGATTTTCGTTGATAACTTCCAAAAATATTGTAGCAAAAAATGATTTCTATATCATATGAATACTCAAAAAATATATTTTATTATCAATAAATTTTATGGCAGAAAGTATTCTCCAATTTTTAGAAATTTGCAAAAATATTTTTATTTACATTTTACAACAGTATTTTTTCATTATTTTTAATTAAGTTTAAAAGGCTTTTCATGTATTTCAAAGACATTCATCCCGGGTGTTTCTTCTAATATTCAAAACCAAGGTAGTACAATTTAGCTTATTTTCATATTAATAGGTTTCTTTTTCAAAGCATGGTTTTAATAATATTTCTGATTTTTTTTTAGTTTTATGGTAAATGCAGACAAGGTGCAACTTCAAAATTAGTAATGATGCAATTTTTTTGTAATTTACATATTCCTAAAAACTATCGCTCTTTTCTTTTATATAATTTGGATACATCTAAAAATATAATTTATAGAATCTTTCGAAAACCGAAATTGGTGCCATATAGTTTGAAGTTTTGCTTTTTAGTTATAGAGTACTAAATTTTTTATTTAATCAATAAACAAAAATTATTCCAGGTATTACAAAATATTTTTAATATATGTATTTAGTATTAATAAGGTGACCAACCGTCCTCCTTTTAGAAGTTCTTCCCTCCCTTCAAAAGTGTGCAATGAATTATGTCACAAATGATTTATTAAGCATTTATCATATTATTGCGAATTCTTTATTATTATTTCTTTGAATAAAATCTTTCTTCAATTTACAATATTTTTTATCTTCCATTTATTTGTGTCTTCCATATTATTGGCAAAAATTTGATCGCAGTAGTATTACATAAAAAACTCCGATGCTGAATGATTTCATTTTATTGTCCTTATATATTTTATGATTATGTTTTGATTCTGCAAATAAGTTGTTGAGTTAGTTGAAGTTTAATTATTTATAATCTCTGATTACAGCTGAAATTTTTGTTTAAATGGCTGATAGAGAGAACTAAGCAGGTACAAAGCACCGTGAACATGGCATGTGCAATGCTTATAAAATTTTTTATAAAAGCCAAGCTAGGCATTATAGATATTGTTGAAATTTTTTGCATGCCATTTAAATTATATTTAAGGATGAGAAATCTAGTTATTACCAAATTTTAACGAGATTATTTTTCGTTCTTTAAGTTATATTTGTACTGTCACACTGAATTTTAATGTTTACAGTTTAACTCTGAAGAAACAGTAAGGCTTTCTGGACTTCTGGTACCCTGACTTCTTTGAAACTTGAGAAAGAGGAAAGAAATCTGGTTTCAATATACAAACATGATCTGGAATTCGCTCAAAGTCATGAACTTATCCATTTAAAATTTCATATATCTGTTTACAACATTGGGATTAACGGTTAAAAGCCTTTTCCACCAATACAAGGAAAAGAACAAGAATCAGTTTATCCAAATGTTGATATTATTTTAAGAATATTTGCTTGCACACCAGTGACCAATTCCTTGGCCTAAAGTCCTTTTTGTTATAAGAAAAAATTAAAAAAAATCAATTAGGATCAACTACGAACCAAAGTGAGTTTAAGGCCCTCTTATTATTTTGCATTGAATTTACAAAAGCTCTCAAATTTTATTAAACTGTTGAAGCAATTTCATGAGTAAAAGCAATGAGGAAGAAATTATCAAGTGATTGTTAATGGTAAAGTGGGATGATTCAGGGGATTATTAAGAAAACAATTAATACGACTTGAAGAAATTCTCTCGATATTTCACTTAATATGTATAGTATACGTTTTTATCGTTTCATTGCTATTCAATTTTATTAATAGCATAAAAGTTTAGTTTCAATGAAAGGTTATAAAAATATATATATTAACTGATAAGGTGTTTCAAATACTATTGCATATTTAGTTGAAATATGTAGTAAATCAACTTTCTGAAAGGACGAGGGGCGTAGAATTTCGTAGTTTGGACCGCGGCGTAAAAATGTATTAATCCGGCATTGTTGTAATTTGATGCAGTTGAGTTATGAAAGCGTGACTATTACAATATTGGAAGCTAAAAGTTCTAAGATTCAATTATTTAAGGACAACCATGGAAGTAAAAGAAATGCGAAGCACTGTTAACTCCTCTTCCTTGCGTCCTCATAGTTCTAGGAAGCAGGCAACTTACTGAAGGTGAATCAGTACAATACTAATCCATCAATACTGGAGATGAAACTTCTTTAGGGTTATGGGCTCCATGAAACAACCTCTTGAATGTTCACAATATCTGAATTTTTGACTGAAAAATATCATTTTTAAGACGATTGAAGGCATAAATTAATCTTGACTTGATGAAATAACTACGGAGGAGGAGATATAGATGCTTCTGGTCCGTATGATAAATGCTATCAGGGCTCTGAATTTTAAGTACTGGAAATAACTACTTTGAGTCTCATTCGAACGAAAACCAATCAAAATTGCGCCATGTTGCATCTTTGTTATTAATAAATGGAAACTTTATTTTTGCATTTGTATATTCCGGATATGTTGTTTTGATTTTATTTATTATATTAGGGAATTATGAGAAGTACGTTAGGAAGAAATCAATGGTCACTGCAAAATTCCTATTACTCAATATTATTCCAGGTACGTGCGCTTAGCTTTAAACGTGTTTGAAAACTTTTATGAAACTTGATTTTAATGAACGAAAAATTTGCAGTATTATGAAATTTTATTTTTTCTCTTTTGTACATGAAATAAATATTTCTTTAGCAGTTGCATTAGAATTTTAAAATGCTCTACCGATTTAATATTATGATAAAAGATGCATTGTCACTTTCAAAATTTTGTTGACCCCAATTTTGATTGATTAATTAATGCGTAATATGACTTGGTAATAAAAAAAATATTAAAAAAAACAATTTATCTTTCGCTATTTCAGTAGAAAAATATAACATATTGTTATTATTGTTGCTTATTTTGATCTGATATAATAATTCTAAACTTATTATTTCTAATTCTTTTTTAAAAATTTAGATAACATTGAAATTCTATGTTATTTGGAAATTCCACTGAAAATTAAAAATTAAATTTATAATTATATTGTAGATATGAAGTTAAAGTATTATAGCATATTTTGATCATTTTGATTGTGAGGAGTCATTTTGGGATAGGGATTTATAGTATAAAAGCAATTAATGCTGTTATTACTCAAAGTAAACTACGTAATTTTAAGATATTTCTTACACAAGCATAAGCGCTATACTTTCTAAATTAACAATAACCTGTTGTGAAAAGAAATAAAATGAAATAAGCCATTCAGAACTTTTGTACTTTTGTTTATGTTATAGTTGTTTATTGCCACATGCTGCTATAGGTATTTTATAATTATTTCCGTATATATATAATTTTTGGAACATTCTGCCCATTTATATTTGTATTTATATTTGACGTACAGATTTTCCAGATAAAAATGTTACAATTCATGATAACTTACATTAATAAAATAAAGATGCTTGTGCAATTAGCATGTGTGTATTTAAAATAAATGTCAAAACTAAAGCACCAGTGTCCCATCCCCACGCAATTTACCGTTTTCACCAATTTTTATTTCATATGAAAGATGCTGACCTCTGGGTACGAAATTAATTTTGGCCTTACCAAAACACCCTGCACTTTCGTGAGATATTGCAAGAATTTTATTTCGCTGTACATTCTCTATTCAGAAAGTACTTGATTCAATGTCCCAGCGCCAATCACTGAATCGATTCCGACATTTGGAATTTTAAATGAAAGCTTATCACCTCTAGGTACGTCATAATTGGTTCCCTGTCCCACACCGCCCACCATCTCTGAGATATATAGGAAAAGAAAATTTGACAGAGTCTTCTAGCTTCAACAACTGAACCGATTTTGCAAGTTTGAAATTATGGCTACGGGCTATTAATACGACAGGCGAACAGCTGCTGTAAAAATGAATGAAAAATGAACAGAAATGCTGATAGCCTATGACGGTTTGTATTAATTAAGGATATGAAATTGTTTTTTTTCCTTTCAATTGACACAACTTTATAGAAAAATGTGAATTTATTTATGAATGACTTTCTGTGCATTCGGATTTTTATTGATTGAAATAAATCCACTTTTCATATTACCAATTTATTTAATTCATAATAGTTTTGTGTGATGTGGAGTGGGGTTTTAAATTCAAAAATATTGTTGTTATATGGATTAGTTCTACTCTAAATTTGCTTGCTCTTTCGATTTTTTAGTTATATTTGCAGCTACTCCGACTAGATGACAGCTAAATATGTAACAAGAATGATGATGTAGATCTTAGACATTGTGGCGAATTGTCTTGAAAAAAATAGCTCTTCATGAATATAAAGAGAGTAAAATTGTGTTTATGGATGAAGTTCATTTTGGTAGCCACTTTTCTACATAAATACCATAACCTTAAATTCAAAAATGTTCTAAATGTGTATTGAACTGTATTTTAATCATCCAGAACTTTCACAATGTTTTTCTTATTCTTGTTTTCTTAGAAAGATGATATTTAACCGATCATGAGCCCTAAGAGAAGATCATAATTTTTTGCATATCTAAATCTTGATTTGTATTATTCTCAAATTATTTATGTCGAGGGTTAGCTATATTTTTTTAAAAATATAGCTAACCAATAGATAAATAAAGTGAGAATCATTTGGTTAAATCTATGTATAATGTAGTTCTTCGCATAAAATGGTGTATGTCATCTTCCAAAGAGTTTGTTTCAATATATAGCAAAAAATATCTTAAGATTGCAATTAAAAAGTAATTTTAAACCAAATGGTAAATATAATAAAACAATTACACAATTTTATTATTTTGCCCAGGATGTTGACTTGTGAGTCAGTCAGCTATCTGTTTAAAAGAAATGGACCGCATTGATCTGCGAACGCATTTGAAAACATGAAAATAACGATATGAATAATTTTGACGATGCTTCATTTTAATTTAATTACATTCGAGTAAACAGCTCTAGTGAAGAAAAACTAAAGCATAGAATTCACTTCCTATGAAATATATACAAAAAATACTATTGAGGTCCCCGAAAGTTGCAATATCCCTAGGTAGTTGCCATCCTTATTTATTTAATAATTTTTGCCCTGCACATTCATTTTCTTTCATCAGGAATTCTGTTATTCATACAGATTTAAAAATAGAATCAACACAAGATCACTCTTAAAACCATAGATTAACTAAACTCTAATTTTTTTAAGCCATTACGAACAATGAATTAGTCCAATCACATGAAATGGGGAGTTTGTTATAAATAGTGAATATATCCGTTTTAGAAATGAATATTTTCAACGAGTGGTTATACCGGCTTGGTCAAATATCCATAAATATTGTAAGAAAATCTTAAACTAAATCTAAAATGATTAGGACTTAAAATCTCTCTCCCAGGTATGAGTTCTATTCACAAAGTTTATATTTATTTAAGGTGGGAGAGAGGGGGTGGGTCTCAAAAAAATGACTAGAAATATTCGTCTATAAGTGACTCTGATATAAGCGAATGCAAATTTCAATATGAGTGACAATATCAGCATTTTCATTACAACCATAAAAGTTCGACATGACCTGTACCAAAAGACGCAAGACATTGCAGACAAATTACACCGGCGGAAACAGAAACAAGAAATCAATGAATACAGCTATGCATGGTTTTTCAGAATGCGGAGGATCCTGCTGTATGAAAGTTTTTTCAAAACGTTTAACAAGTAATATTAACCGTATTAGTCTTCCAGTTTTCCTGTCGAAAATTTTCGCTGTTCAAAATTTCATAAAGCAATTCACGCTAATTCAAGATTAACATAAGAATTTTTTGCTAATTAAACTTTTGTCAGTTGAGAATAGTATTTTTTCAGACACCCCACACGAAATTCCTGATGAATGAAATTTCAATATTTTGGTTCATGAACCCATATCATAGAGGAACCATACGGAACTGGAAGATGTGAAAGAACTGCATTGTAGATGACAAAAGATTTTCTTCCATGCTTCGAAGGCTATACTGCTGCTATATAAATCGTTGATTGAATTTTTGGTTAATGCCGGTTTATAAATAACAGTTTTATTTTCATTTTTTCTGCGTAGTTGATACATAAGTTGCTGAATCACAGGGAGTTTTTGCACTACATTATATCTGCGGCAAGCAGAAAATAGCACTCGAATATCCATGGAATGCTTAACACGCATCCCATTATACTATCCGCTTCATTTTTAAGGATTTTTGGAATCTCTGAGGATTTTTTACCAAACCTGTATTTAGATTTGGAAAAAAATAAGTATTTAGGTAGCTTCACAAATAGGAATAAAAATGTTGCCATTGAAACTGAGATATCAGCTTTCAACGCTTAGGAACAGGATTTGATAATTTGTAAAAGAATTTATACCACTTTTAATATTGAGTTTACTTCTTTATAAAATAATAAAGTTTTTTCAAAAGAAAGCTTTCTCTCTGTGATAACGCCTGTATTTTTTCTATTTTGGCTAAAATGAAAATAAATGTTATTGACATTTAACAAAAGCCAACCTAGACCATGTCTTAGAGCGTTACAATTAAGGGGCACATATTCAGAAGAAATAATATAATATTTCAATGTATTTGTATCAAAAGATAGAAATTTCTGTTGTTTTAATGTACATTCATTCATATTAAATATATTGTCGGTATATTTGATTTACCTGACATTACCATAGCATTGTATGCAATAGACTATAAAGAGAAGAACCGGCAACTAGTTTTACTTTGCAAATACAAACCTGCTGTGTAAGGCCACTGGATCCTCGCGCACTCAGATTTTTATTACATTCGAAGACACCGATAAGGGGTAGTTGGGGAAGGGTAAAATTTACTATAGTAGTCAATATTTCAGACTAAACCAATCAAATTGGCACTATGTTCTATCTTTGGTATGGATAAATGGAATTTTTATTCTTGCATATTATATATTCCACATATCTTATAATGATTTGATTTCATATATTATGGAATTATAACAAAAACGTTGTCAGCAAATCAATGGTGTCTGTAAAATGACTTTAATTCAAGTTTCCTCTATATTAAGACGATTTGTTTAAAATATGTTTCAAAACTCTTATAGAACGCCATCAAATTGAAGAAAAATTGTAATGAAAAATTTGTATTTCTCTTTTGTATATGAAATAAAGAAAATTCATTTTTTTCTGGGGAGGGCGGGCTTCAGAGCAATGTCAACAATATTTTAAAATGCTTACGAAATGTAATAATTTGACAAAATAGGCATTATAGACCCGTAATTTCATATAATTATTACTTTGTGTATAACTTCGCAATAGAGATATTCTAAAAATATATTAATTAATATCTCGCTATTATTATCGAAGTGCATCATCTACGAAAGTCTTTCACAGCCGGGCTTGCCAATCGTGCATAGCTTACTAAATGAACGCTCAGCCAAATAAACTGAGTGGATGGATGATGCATGTGTTCTTTTTAAGCTGAAACGATTTTTAAAGACCACTACCCCTTAAAGAACGATTGAGATGACATTTAATTTTCGAAAAGTTCATGTTGACTGTAAATTCGAAATCTAACTTTCAGTGGCGTATATACTTTTTAGGTTTTCTTTAAAATTTGACAATACATCAAAGTTTCTGGAAGATTTGCATTTGGCTTTTTTGTAAAATAAATTATTGTTATTAATTAATATTTCAATAATTATTATTTTTATTTAAAATTATTGATTCTAATGAAATATTTTGATAAAAAATTTTTATTTAAATATATTCTAGGAAAACAATATCTATAATAATTTCTTAAAAACCAAGAAAATATAAACAAATTTATTAATTAGTTTACGGCAAATCAGAATTTAAGTTCAGCTTTTCAGATGCTAAAATATAAACAGCAATTAATTAGACTATAATGAAATAGAAAAAGTCCCCATACGTTTTGAACATTATTTAAAAATATATGAAATAAAGTAATATTTAATAGAGAAAATCCAACAAAGCTCGAAATGACGTCAACGAGATGGAACTCCGAAAAAGTTTGTGCAAAATGTGAAAAACATTTAGTGAATAGTTTGGATTTCAGAAGGCAAAAAAATGGAGTTTAAGTTTTATTTATAAGACAAAAAGCAATAACACAAATATCTTGCGAAATTTTCTCTTTAGTTAAAATGTTACCGAACGATTACAGTTCGGTAACTAATCATAACTGATTAACGATGTCATGCAAATTGCACTCAGATAAGCAATCTGGTACAAAATTAAGGATGAAAGACTGTGAGGGGCCGTGTCATCCCTCAGGAAGTAGAAATTAAGAAATTAGATTGATTGAATTCCGAAAATTAATCTACAACTGCTTGCAGTTCAGTGGTATTTGAAATGTCCAATAATTTATTGATATCAAATCGTAAATGCTGTCCTTAACAAGAAACTGGTGCGAGGATAAAAGAACTACTCTGAGGTGCAAAGTAACTGAAAATAACATAATAGCAAAATCGAGAAAGAAAAGATACCCCCCCCCCACCCGCATTATTTGGACATCATTAATCGCAAGTTAAAACAAAAGATACAAATTTTCAGGAAATAACGTTTAGAAAAAAGTTTCTATGTTTAAGAATTTCATAAGGGGACTTATTTTTAATTGTACTAACTTGAACCTTTCCAATGGATACACTCATTTTTCAAAACTCAAAAGTGCAAAAAATTAAAAATTATATCAAAATTTGTATTCGATTATCAAGTTTCGTCATCCTAACCTTTTCGAATTCGAAATTATAACCAAATAAAAATTTAAGTCATTAATGTTAAAGTACAATTTAGAATTATTAATGTTATCATAAAAAATAATATGCCTATTGATCTAGAATTTTTTTATGTTGAAGTATAAATTATTCTACGCATTTCTCACTTCTACTTTTGATTTTAAGATAATATTGTGCAAATGCTATATTTTATTAACATTAACGTTTATAAATTTTTGAATAGCAAACAATTATAAATTTTAAGATTAATTGTGATTAAGGTCATTATATAAGCCCAGAAAAAATTTCTGCTTATTCGTGCTGGTAATTTTAAAATTATATTAAATTTTCTGTTTTCTCTGTAAATTGATGCACTTAAGGAGCCATTTTATATTTAGAAAAAGTCAATTTTTTCTTCATTTGGTATTGTAGTGAGTATCGGATATTTATGACATTACTTTCCAGTAAAATGCTGTTTAATAAAAAAAATTCTTTAAAAAGTCACTGTTTGACCATTTTCATTTCTGCCGAGGTACAAAAATATGGAAACGATTAAACAAAAATATTTTTGTACTGTGTTTTGTAAAGAGTTTCAATATCTAAATCCGGCTGAGAATTACAGAAAAAATAAATTATTATATATAAATAATAAATCATCAAATTTAAAAGATGATAAGAAGATTACAAATAAAACTTGACTAAAAATAAATTTAATTTGAATGCATAGAATAAATTCATGTAGGTACAATTCGTGTGCAATTTTTAAAAAAAAATTTGAAATATTAAAAAAAATTAAAAATGAAATAATTTAAGCAGTAATATCGTATGTCTTTTCGATAAAAATTAAAATAACCAAGGTTTTCATATATGTAAGTAAATTTTAATTTTTTATTAATTTGTAGTCGATTACCAATCAAAATTACTTTCAGAACGCATTTTACAAATTAGAAGACAATAATAAAGTGCTGATATCTCTTGATATGTTTTGATATCTGGGCCCAAGATCTGTTGAAATCATATTTTTTCTTAACAGTATTTTCATAAAAAAAAGATGTAATTTATGCACCTCTTTGGAAACAAACTGTATATTTCATGGATATTATATATAGAAATTGCAACATCTAAAACAACGCACTGAGGAAAGCTGGTTTTCGTTAATATATATGATTACTACATCACTAAAATTTATAATATTTATATATATTAACATTTAACTATTTAAATAAAAAAATCATAAACCAAAGTGGTTTAGTATTTCAATAAAATTGCTAATACAGAAGAATTTAATCATACAAATACCGTCCATCGTCTTTCACGGAATATAAAAAGAAATTCAGAATAATCAAAGAAACACTTCCGCCCTGTTGTAGTTTTTGGATCAAAATAAAAGAACAGCCCCCAAGACAGAAATTAAGCACTGAAGCGAATCCCTTATTACTGGGTTACGAACCGTCTTCGGAGAAGGCCCCTTTCAGCCATACCACCATCACTGAACCCAAGGAAAATCTCACTTATACGGCGACTTCGCATCCACGTACTCGGTGTGACAATCCGAGGAGAGGAGACAGTCTGAATAAATCAGTAAATTATTTCTTTTAATATTAATACTAACATTATATTAAAACAGCGAAAAACCTGTGACTCTATTACTTCCATTCATGCACAAGAGCCGAGGTAAATTCTTATGCACTATAAAAATTTGAATTCCCTGTTATCTAAATTTATTCTGGTGAAATTGAAAATTCTATGAAATTTCCAGCGCACTTGGATATCGTAGTTTTCGTAGGATAAAATACTTTTTTTCGGAGAAAATTTCAGTTCTACAGATCTTTTTAAACACATCAAGTATTTATCGATTTTAATATACCGATCATTACTTCTAGGATGGCATTGAAAGTGCGAAATTATTTTTTTAAAAATGTATCGCCGGCATTTTAACGCCAGCAAAGAACATCACTCTTGAAATGTGAAGACGATCCCTTTAATATTGAGAAACCAAAATGTCGAATATCATCCTAACTATTCATGGTGTATTCACTAAATATTTTTTAAGGGGAGGGAGGGTATTTTTTCATGAGAAATTTATTTATGACATAAAAATAGGGTTTTGCTGATAAAAATTTTGAAGTTATAGAATTTCGATACTTTAAATTTTTCTTTACGAAAATTTTAATCAGCGAATTTACCTTCTTTCCTGTAAAACGGATCCTTTTGCTTCAATATATGACGAACGACAGCAAAATAATGCTCGGTGACTACTTTTTTCCCGCGACTATATATATTTTTTAATTCTTCGGATTTCTGCGCTCATACTATGTTTAGACCTGGATAAAAAATCATTATTTTATGTTGCTTTCTAAACGCGTATAATTGAATTAAGAGTGAAAATGAGATACTAAATTTGCATATTAAGGAGACTTGGAAAGTTATTAAAGCAATTGTACCACTTTTAATATTAAATAAAATTTTATATAAAATTTTCAAGTTTAAACACACCGACTTGGAGACGTAGACTATCATTTCTTTTAAAAATAGCTTGGAATTTTAAATCTGGGCTGGTACAGAAAAGTTAGTTAATGCCATATAACATTAATGGCATATGAAGCGGTAAATGCAATTCGAAGGTAAATGTTCTAAAATTCAATTTCTGTAACAGTGTCCGATACAGCGGAGAGATACGAACAGCAATTGAAGTAAAAGAAATGAAATTTTCTGTTTAATCTTTTCCCGAAAAAATTCTGTGATTTTTAACTTTCCCTATACATATATTTCCTTAAGCAATAATATGCAGGGTGCACACGTGTATCTTGCATTCATTGAAACAAAAAAAGCTACAAATCTGGATACTCGTATAAAAGTGACTATACATAATCTGTGACCGATCACAGTGCCAATAGCGGTAAAACGTGGATTTTATATTGGAATCCATGACAGAAACGAATTAAAATCAATTGAAAAATTATACATCGTTATCAATGTGCTATAAAATTTTTAGACTGCGAATGCAATGTCTATTCTGAATTTAATCTTTTGGCTTCGATACTAGTTAAACCAAATATGTTACGTTACACTATAACCTGGTAACTATAAAATTGGCGAATTTGGGTAAAAGGAGCTCCTAGGGTTGAGGCTCATAAAACATAATGTTTGGGTATCACGTTTCATAGGCGCTACTAATAATTTCCTTTGGACCCATGTATTTTCTCTAAATCATGAAAAAAACTCTTATTCGTGTTTTTCTCGTAACGACTAATTTGAATTTACCTAACTATAGCATTCACCCCACGGAACGTTCTACATACGAGGGTGTTTCTGAAAGTAGATTCAATGTCACATATGCATTCAGAGATCATTTGATTTTAAAATAATTTAATTTTGATTGATAAAATGTCCATGGCAAATTACTTACTGGTATAAGCTTTATTTTGCAACGTAGTTTTAGCAATATTTAGAGCATGTTTTTAAGTTTCCGTTCAAAACTTTGTACCCCACTATCATGAAAGTGTACCACATATTATCGAAACTACATTTCATTTAATATTTTATATCATTGTTGTCTAAATTTTATCCAGAAAGATGTTTCTTCAATTGAAAGTCAAGTGGAAGTCGTAGGAAAAAAGTCCGAGATGTGTGATGAATGGTCCGAAACTTCCCCCTTGAAACTTTTGATTAATGGTTTGGTTTCAATGGTTGCATGAGGCCATGTGTTATCATGGAGCCAGCTGGAACCACCTGGCTGAATTTTATTGCGTTTGGAATTTGCCCGTTAAAGATGTTACAAAGTTTGGTTATATGCCGCAGCTGCAATTATGGTGCTGGGAAACATCAAGTGAATCAGAAGAATGCCTCAGCCGTCCGAAAAAAACAGAATTGAAGTTTCGGAGGTTGTTTTTTTTTCTTTTGCTATGATCGAAGTTTTGCCTTTCTAGATTTGTGGAAACTACGTATGGCGAAATTCCATCGATTGGTGTTTGGTTTCATGTGTGTGGTGATTAACTCGCGTCTGATCGACCATCACAATGTGATCGAGAAACTCATCACCTAAATCTGCTTAGAGTGTGAAGAAATCGAGTAAAGACTCGAGTCGTATCATTTGGTGTTCTTTCGTTAAGATTTTATGAATCTAATGCGCACGCAATTTCCTGTGACCTAAAGTCACAGACATAGATTCATAAAATATTTTCATATACACATCCGAAATAATGTTATCCTATTCTTTCATATTGAGACGCCTATTTGCACGAATTGCATCCTCAGTTCTCTACCTCCTACCTCCAGATAAATCACCACAACATTTCGTAACATTTCGTTGAATTAAAATATTTCTACAAATGGAAACAAGTTCTTTGTAAATATCATCTTCAGGCTTTCACTTTTTGCCTTAACAAAACGTATGACGTACCGCACTTCATATTTAGCGGGATTATGAATCGCCTCAGTCATTGTAAACAGTTACTATTCGAATACCGTTTATCAAAAGAAAGGCAAATGAGTGCGAGGGGAAAGCGAATGGCTCAATATTAAAGCCAATATTTCCAAACCTTTTCCTTTCCCCTTTACGTGTTGTATCTTCACCTTTTACTTCACTAAATAACAATGATTCAGATATATGCCTAGAAATTGCTGCCCATTGTGTACATCTCGAGTTACCATTAGTGGGTACTTTCAGTTAGCAGAACCCATGGCAAAAGCATGCTAAATCTTACATCTCAAAGCTGACCCTCAGGAATGATTGCTGATCTATCAGAATAAAGCCAACATTAAAGTTTTGCTGCATTTGGAGCCGAAAGAACGAAAATGAACTAATAACTATTACTGCTGAGATGAAATTTATGCGAGGAAAATTATTTATTTTATTCCTCCTTATTTACTTGCTATTGTACGAAATTCGAAAAAAGACCTTAGTTTTTTAAATTACGCCAATGCATCTCATTAAACTCTGAAGCGCCAAAAGTCATGAGATACTCATAATATTTTTAGACCCTTTTTTTCACGGCAAATTGCAGCAACTTGAGTGATAAAGAGAAAAAAAATATTTGGGCTGACAACGTTTCACATAAAGCTGATATTGATTTGCAAGTTTCATCATTGCTTTTGTTTCTTTTGCTCAATACATACCTTCATTTTTGTTAAATATAGGATGGATTCGTTTGAAAATATAAAGATTTCTTGAAAAATCTTAAATCTCTCCGTAAGTGTTTTTGTTTATAACATACAGAGTTTGCAAACAAATTATATGAAAATTACGAATACAGAAAAATATTTTAACGTAGCATTGTATTAAAATTTGAATATTTAAGGAAATTTAAGTATTTGTTGTAATTTTTCATTTTTAATTTGGAAGCCCTATACACAGATAAGCTTATTTAAAAATTCCAGTCTAATACTACTAACATTTAGAAAGAAATCGACATTTCAAAGAGAAGCATCTCCTTTGCTGTTTAAGAGAAACCAAATGCTGGAAAACCGTCTCATAAGAAGCCCTTCATATGGATTAGAACAGAACGATGGTGAATATCCCGGTTAAGGGGCCTCAGGCAATGCAAGTTTCGGAGATCCCCTTACCCATCCCCATCTTACGAAACCAGACTTTTTTATTTATTTTAGTTTAATCTGCATGTAACAAATGTTACTACAAAATGAAATAATAAAACATTTAATTGCGGCCACATTCAACCCAGTTGGTTTCATTATCACGCGCAAAAAAAATTTAAATGTAATTTTAAACAAAATGGTACAAAATCACAAAATCTTTCAACATAATCTAAATATTTTAATGGGAAGTCTGCCCAGGCTGTTAAATTGAAAGTCAATCAGCAAACTGTATAAAAAAGTAAATCGCACTAATTTGCAAACACATTTGAAAACATGAAAAATATCATAAGAATAATTTGAATGATATTTTATGTTAATATCAATAAATTCGAATAAATAGCTCTTGTAAATAAAAAGAATGCTCAAAATTAAATATTATGAAAATACCGAAAAACAAATACCTGAAAGTTGCCGTGAACCTAGATAATTAGCTATTTTAACTGTTACACACTCGATCTCTGCAAATTCATCTTGATACACTGGTATTCAATCATACAAAATAATTTTGAGATGGTGTCATTTTTAAAATTATACAGACACTAACTCTAAAATTATTTAAACAATTACAACCAATGATTTAATCCAAACTCAGCAAAAGTTTCCTATTAAAAGTAAACATATATGTTTTACAAATGGATATTTTTTAATGGAGTGAATAACAGGTAAGGTGAAAAATCGTAAACATTCTAGAATTATTATAAAGGTAATCGAATATTAATAGAGTTCATCACCGACTTAGGAAATAGGTGTTCTATGCACGTTTTATTCGGGTGGTAGGAATGAAACGAAAAAACTTAGCGCAAAGATTCGCTGGTAGAAGACGCTAATAAAAGAGTAAGAATATGTAGACAAATTTATTGACAATATAACATTTTTATTACAATAAAAAATGTTCGACATGACATATACAACCAGAAACAATAACAATAAAGGGAAGAAACACATTTCAGTACGAGTCACATCGCCAGCGACGAGATGAGATCGCAAATCTTGTAGTCGTAGTTCAAAGAAAAGATTTAAAGCAGAATTACCACTTATAATATTTGGGAAATTTCTTTATAAAGTTTTAAAGTGTTTGGAAATGCATTAATACATTTTATAAACGCGTTTATTAAGATATAGCCAGGATATTTATATCTTAGCTGATAAATGAAAATGTAATGTTATTTTCGTTCGGAATTTTAAAAAGTTGCTCCAATGTGCTCATTCTCACTCTCCTATGCGGAATTTTAACAAATTTGGCAGCGAAAAAAACGTTTCATTGCGAAGATCTATTTTTTACGTTGCCATGAAACTTATCTTTGTCCTGTAATGATGTCGAAGTTACTGCGTAGAACATAAACACATCGCTTAATTTTTAATTAATTATAAAGTTGTAATTAAAATTTATTTTAAAATGTTGCTCCAATGTGCATATTCTCACCCTCCAACCCGAATTTTTACCAAATTTGGCAGCTCTAAAACGAACAGTCTGCCCTTTAGACCGCCAAAAGAAACATACACGCATTTTATTTTATCCACCATCTCGACTAGGAGAATGTATATCCGTGCGTTATGCTGTTTAGGAAAAAGTTCTACCTAGAGATACAAAATGTGACATAAAAAGAATTTGAAGAGTGGGAATGTGCATTTCTGGGGTTGTTTTCGAAATATTAATTAATTCAAAATAATCGATATTTTGACGTTTTTCCTTGATAACTTTCGAATATATTATAGCACAAAAATGATTTCTATATCATATGAATATTCCAAAAAATATGTTTATGATCAATTTATTTCATGGCAAAAAGTATTCTCAAATTTTTATAAATTTTTAAATATATTTTTATTTACATTTTACAACAGTAATTGTTCATTATTTTATATTGAATTTAAAAGGCTTTCCATGTTATTTCAAAGATTTTTATCCCGGGTTTTCTTCCATTATTCAAAACCAAGGTAATAAAATTTAACTTATTTTCTTCACATTATTAGGTTTCTTTTTGATAGCATGCTTTTAATAATATTTCTGATTTTTTTAGTTTTGTGGTAAATACAGACAAGGTGTAACCTCAACATTAGTAACGATGCAATTTTTTAATGTAATCGATATTTTGGCTTTTTCTTTGATAACTTCCGAAAATATTATTCCACGAAAATGATTTCTACAACAACTACCAATCCGTTTCTATCTCAACTGAATATTAAAAACAATGCATTTTTATGATCAATGAATTTAATTCTCAAATTTTGTTAAATTTGCAAATATATTTTATTTAGAATTTACTACAGTATTTTTTCATTTATGTTAATTAATTTAAATTCTTATCCTGTGTTTTTTTCCCATTATTCATAACTAAGGTAATAAGATTTTGAGCATTTTCTTCATATTAATGGATTTCTTGATGAAAAAAAGCATGGTTTTAATAATATTTTTGATTTATTTTAGTTTTGTGGCAAGTACAGACAAGGTGTAACCTCAAAATGAGCAATGATGATTTTTTTATAGTTTATATATTTATAAACACTATTGCTCTTTTATGTAATTTGGATGCATACATTAATTCAATATATAGAAGACTTCGAAAAGCAAATTTTACAACTGTACCTTTTCATTATTGATAATTAAGTTTAAAAGGCTTTCTATGTTAGTTCAAATACTTTTATCCCGGGTTTTTCTTACATTATTCAAAATTAAGGTAATAAAATTTAGCTTATTTTCTTCATATTAATAGCTTTCTTTTTGAAAGAATGTTTTTAATAATATTTCTTATTTTTTTCAGTGTTGGGGTAAATACATACAAGGTGTAACCTCAAAATTTGTAACAATGCAATTTTTTTTTGTAGAAGTAAATCAAATCTACGCCGACTTCCGCAGAACCGTGTTTTATCTTCTCGTTCGGTCACCTTCAACATGGAAACAACCGGTTTTTCCTGGTTTGAATTTTGCTGTCGTAAGCGAAAAATCCGTGCTTTCTCGCGTCTGATTTCTCCTCCATTGATGACTTGGTTGACAGTGACAGATTCGTGGTGATAAGCTTTACAATAGATGAGCTCGCAGGTGGCAGGAACTAACTCGTTTGCGCTAGCAATTGAATTCCTTATCGTTAAAACGAATAGCAAGGTAGGGAAGTTTTCATGTAGCTTTTCGGACTCTTATGGAAGAAAATATTTCTCAGATTCTTATTAAGGCGTAGAAATGCTTATAAGTTTTTTTTTCATAAACAAAATAAATTGCTTGTCAAGAGATGCCACTCAATGAACCTCTAAATTTATTATCTTAGAAATTGTAGCAAACATTCCCCATAACAACTGGAAAAGGGTTTATCCTAGAAACCGCATAGATAATTTGAAATAAGTAACATATTTCTGTTATTTTTTTTATTTTACAAAGAAAAGAAAATGTAGAAAAAAATTTAATAAGTTTTTACTAGTCCTATTTTTAAGAAATTGATTGAAGAATGGTCGATTTCTTTTCTTTGCGAAAACTAAATTTATTCGCTTATAAATCCATGAGAAAGGAATACTAGAATTTCTGCTGCATATTCACGTGTATATAAATGAAACTGAAATAAAATTAAATTTTGAAGCTGATAATTCAAAGGAAGTATTACAAAAATGTATATTTTGTATTATTCTCTATATTACGAAACACAAAACGCGATGTATTGTACCAATACACGTGAAAGTCGGAAGGATAGTATACTCCTGCTCCTCGTATGTGTTTCTATATGCTTGCAAAATTTGCTGTATTGCATTTGAATAGGAGAAAGTTGAAAGGAGAACACTTTTGTTGTTTAACAAATTGATATAATCAAAATTTATTTCGACTGTTGTGTGACACAAGCAGGATTCTTCTTCCCTCGACATTTTCGTATTCTTCCATAATTTGGTGAGGGGTTTAGAGTCGTCATATAATGAAGAGAATCATTGATCTATTTTGGAAAAGGAATGTATCAAACGTTTCATACAAACAACTGTTTGAATTTCTTATTTGTGCCCGTTTAATTAATTAAAGTTAAAGTGCATAACATTTTCTAAGAAAGTTAAGCAAAATTTCTTTGAAAATTTCTGAATTGTTTTTATGAAGTTTCTTTTTAACACTTTTTCCTAATAAAACCTTTTAGATTAACCGGGAATGACGCTCTACGAAGAGTAACGCTAAGACGAGAAAGGGGGTGTGCGACACCCTAATCCGTTATCTCGCTTTTTAATCAAAAGTAGCAACACTTTTATGCTATATCTGTTCCAAATGATTTAGGCAAAAAATTCTACTTATACAAGAAAAGTTTTACAAGAAAGAATTTAGTAAATATTACATTATATTATACAGGGCATTATGAACACATATGAAAAATATATTTCTTAGATACATGTTTATAACATTTCTTAGAGTGAAGAATCATCAATATAATATACATTCTACAATTTTGATAGAAAAAAGCAGCTTCTGATTTTCTTAGGTACACAGGAAACCATTTGAAATCCAAAAAAGAATTCTGCCTAGCTTCACCTTTAGATCAATAACTTAAGGGCGTAATATACTTTTATTTTTCATAATATTTTCCTCAATATTAAGGTTTCCCACCAATAGTTTTTGTAAACGCGCATAAGATTTTGAGTGAGAACAGTTACATTACGTCCACAATAATAAAACTTTTGCATAAATCTCTTGACATTTTCACTTACTTTTTCATCCACAAATATATTTTACTTTTTTCACTTTCATCATTCAGTTTAAAAGTCTTGTACCCGTGAAAATCTCCATTTTAGAAATATAGACTGTTCTTGAATCCACTTGTTTCCGCAGCAAAACTTAAATAGCGAGAAAAAATTATTTTTCTGTCCCTAATGCGATCGCTTAAGTCAAAAAAGAAACTTGACGCGAAGACGTGAGTGTTTCTCCCCGTTATGTTTAATTTCAATAAAAAAGTAAAAGAATTTTCCTTGAAATAAGTTTCCACTGTTGAAGATGACCTTAAAGTCAGATAGCATGGATTTGACTCATTTCAACTAAAGGGAAGTCTGTATTTTTCAGATAATACGTGGCGTGGGGTGTCGGAAACACCTTTGCGCTTCCTAGAGCGTTAAAGAGATGACCGTATATAATAACCAAAGTGAAGATATTTAAGATGTATAGATAATATCAACCTAAAAATATTCATATATTATATTTAAGTTTGTTTACTCTATGGATATCTGCACTCCGAGGCAGAAAATTTCCCCCCCAAGAAAAAAAACATTTCAAATGAAAAATAAGGAAGGGCGAAATTTTTATATTTGCCATGGGCTCCATTTTATGTTGGTACGTAACTGAGTGTATAACAGAAATAGTTCTCAAAAGACATACACCGCTAAAAGTTATGACTATCAGTTTAGTTACTCTCTGTAAATGTTATCACCTTAGTATGTATCAGGATTGTTTATAGAAAACGAATGTCAAAAGAAATTTAATGTGGGTTTCTAAATATTAACAAAAGTATCGATATGCATTGATTCTCAATTACAAATATAAATTTGAGTCTCGTCTGAACAATACGCAATCACTTAAACATTCATGACTGCTTGATAAATTTGCGAATTTTTAGAGATGATTTATTTTTGCAAACTATTTATTTTTATTTACTATTGTAAAGTAAAAAAATGTTAAGAAAATAATATATTGTGTCTTGAAATTCTGAAACTTGAATCTTCAAACTGTAACATTAAATTTTAGGAAAGTTGAATATCCTGAATAACCATGTACACTTATATATTAAGTACATTATTTAAATTGCATTTCGTCGAATACTTTTCGAAGATTGAGGTTTAAAAAAGATCAGTTTGTGCAAGAACCCTCATCATTTAGCTTCTCATAAAGATAAATTTAAATTCTCCTCACTAAAATGCCGAGAGCTTTCTGAATTTTAACTGTATTCAACTGGAATTATTTTATTAAGTTGCTCTATATTTCCGGCTTTGAACTTATAAAAGAAAAAAAATACGCTACGTCTCGCACATGCATAGTGAAAATTTTTTTAATATAAATACTCATATTCCATCTAATTTTAAACGTATTTACTTCAAATTTTAATAAAATACTTCTGTAATATAAATTCGAGATTTCTGTAATTTCCGTATATTTTGAATTGAAACTAAGCATCTTAAAAGAAAAAGGCGTGCGGGAAAATTTAGGATTTCTGAAGAAACTTTTATATCTTCCAGAATATTTGTGTTTTATTTACAAAAATGTATGTAAATAATAATCACATAAAGACAACCATTTCTGACAATTTCACCTCATTATCATCTTTCTCTGTAACGTGATGTGTTGAAATCCCTTTCCGTCTACATCACTTTCTGGTCGCCTCTTTAATTGTCCTCGTGAACGAATCTCTACTGTAAAATTTGTCTGATACTCGATTCATGTCACACGTTTCTCCAGAACTGATTTCGAACCATAGTTTTTCTATGAATTGCAAATTTCTTGCATTTTACGAAACTGTCTTTAATTTTTGCACACCAATGTATTAACTTCAGGTATTGATACAACAGGAGGGATATTTTGGGATGGGCCTTGCAATTTTAATCCGCGGTTGAATGACGACCGCGGCACCAGAGCCTTCTGCTCTATTCTGTAGATTTGTAATCACTCTTGCTTGAGAGCATTTGAGACACGATGTCAGATTTATTGTGCACCAGAACCACATGCACGAAGGAAGTTCAGAGGAAGTGCGTTTCGAACATGGAACCCTCTAGTCCCCAATCAGAGACCACTGAATCATAAGGACAAGACATGATATAAGACCGACTCACTCAATGAATTTTGGATTCTATAATTTTGTCATATTTTTGTGCCTAACAATATAGCTCATTTTGAAAATGATTTAGAGGTAACTCCACATAATAGGACACATTGTACATCATGTAATAGGTTAATTTTTAAAATTCTATAATTTCCACAACTTTATTTTACTCTTTTATTTGGCTAGTAGTGTTCCTTTCCTTCACCATACTCTGGAATCTTTCATTTGCTTCAGTTTGTGTATAAGTGGACGGCCAAAATGAAGCAACATTTTTTACAAGTCGATTAACACAAGTTCAATATTTATCTATCACAAAAGTGTAACAATATATTGATTCGTCTTTACTTTCACATTTATGAAGAATAGAAAAATTCAATATTGCAATCGTCCGAAAATCCCATCTCTTGATTTTAAAGAATCTACACCTTTCGGACCTTACCAAGTCCTAAAAAGACATTTTCAAAATTATGTCTGTCTGCCTGCGAGGTCAATAATTCCAAAACGCAGAAAGTTAGAAGGTACACATTTATATGTGATCTAGTTTTAGACATCTTTCAAATTTTACAGCAAATCTGTCAAACTGAAGTTTGCTCGACTGCTGTACCCTACGTTTGCAGGAAACACGATAACTCAGAAATGCAACAAACTTCACACGTCATCACACACATGGGGTCTTTTTGACCCCACCCTTTCTCTTTCTTCAACAAATTCTAGGAATTTCTAAACATTTAAACCTGTTACATCCTGCACCTTCATAGCGGAGCTGGAAGAAAATTATAGGAAGGCCAAAACCGGTGAAACGGGGTTTCTCACATTTTACTGGGGACGTTGGGGTCAAATTGACCCATGCGTGTGCTAACGCTTCAGGTTAATTCAACTTTATAGCTATGTAGGCGTACGAACGTGCAGAGCGGAGAAGAAAAAAATACAGAAAAGGAATAAAAAAGGAAATAAGTTCAACTTTTCTTTTTCTTATTAAAAGTCCCCTTTATGTCTTAAATACAAGTTATTTCTGCGAAAATATGCTTTAACATTTCGATCGTATATTATTTTTGTACAAATAGCCAGTAAAATAAAGAGTAGGTGTCTAACAATTCCGGGTCAAAAATTCCGGGTAGTGTTGAAAAAATGGATGCGTGTGCTGAAGGGTTAAAGGATGACAATTGCCATATGATTTTATCACCCGAATTGCAGATGCGTGCCAAATTTGGAACTCAATCCATCTTTCGGAAGACTGTCTGTGATAACTCCTAAACCAACAAGACAGATTCATGAATGATCTATATTTAAGCGATTAATTTACAACACAAATATAGACCATTCCTAAATAGCGTCCACGGAAGTTTCATAGTCGATATTCTTGAAAATTTGATTGCGTTATTTTTATCCTTTTGCTTGGTCTATCACGCTCAAACTTATGCGCCCTCTATACATAATGCTGCATAGAGGGCGCATAAAGCTCTGTAATGTTTATCTACAACACGGCAAACAATCACGAAACTTCTCTAGTTTGGTGTGTACTATCACATCTTAACATTTGGCCTATCTTTCTTAAAAAACCCTGGATAATTCAATGTTTTTAAATTTCTCTGATAGAAGACCACCCAGGAAACTGGATAAAAACTTATAGAGTATTCTCCATTTTATCAAAATGAAAACATTCACTGAATTTCATGTATACCAATCAATGAAATTGTTTAAAGGTAATCAAAGAATTGTTTTCACGCTTTTCATTTAATAATGATTAATTGCTTTTGCTGTATTATTATTTTAATTCGCAGAAGTGTATACCTCCAGGGAACAAAAGCGCAAAAATATTTGGTGAACAATTCGTTAATATTTAATGAGACGGAACTCATTAACAATCGCTGAATGTTCCGATTCTGTTAATCAGTCAATCAGAAGATTTTCGATGCGAAGAAAGAAAAATGTAAAATATAATGGGAAAGTTAATGCATGAATAATAAAATTCCTCATTTTGTCACGTTTATTATTTGCGTGAATTGATTTGAAAAATGAACGGGGAGATGAATAATAATGTTGTTTTGTGTAAAAATTATTGACTAAATGGACAAAATTCATTTAAAAATATATTTTTTGAATTCAGCTTGGATTTTCAAGGAAATCATTGAAATGAGAGAATCAAATATTTCTCGTTATTTAAATATTCATGGTTTATTTTAATTTCCTTTCAAACAATATACAATATATTTTCAAGTTTATAAATAAATTATGATAAGTTATTAGTTTTCTTTCGATGTAAAATTATTTCGCTAGACGCTTCATGTGTTTAAATCCATCGGAAGAATTTTATTTATCTCCTATGATCAGCAAATTTAGGCAGAAAGAGAATGAAAGGAAAATTCTATCAAAAAGTGAAAAGTGTAAATTATTCCTTAGCTTTCTTAACAGTCAAAGCTACTACGAGATTTCTAGAGAATGCATTAAAGAGACCCAAAAAATATTTCTGTAGTGTGCGCTTCTTTTTAATTAACGTGAACATTCTCGTATTGTTTTCGTATTAAATAAGCTAATTTATGTTTATAAACTAAGATTGTTACAAATACACGATTCCTCTGACTTTTTTGCTGATGTCTCTTGCTTTATTTCTTCCAATTTATTTTCTTTTCCTTTATTAGTAATCATCCCTCAGCTTAAATACATCGGATATGTCATGGAAGCTCTTTAGAAATAATATTTGTTTCGAGGAACAGAAAATATGGACAACTCTTCCATCTTAAACAGATCTCAGAGGAACTTTTCACATTAACCAGCACTCTTAAAGGTCAGTACCACAGTGGCGTAAAAGAAACAGAGAATTTCTTGTTGAGTGACAATTTGAATGACGTCCTGAATTGACTTGTTTATAAAAACTTGTGAGGCTGAATTGCAGAAGAATCACGTCCATGTTTCACGTACAAGTGTGTCCATTCTTTTCCTGAGTCCCCTGCCGTGAAGTGAATTCGAAATTCGGAAGAGTAAATGTGAACACAAGTTGGAAATAAAAAGAATAGATCTAAAGGAGGAAAAATAAAATACTGAGTATGTAGGTTACAAATAAGTACATTTCTTTTTCGGAATATATATATAAGTGTGTCTGTTCTGACGCTTTGTAGCTTAGGCTGTGCAGATTTTAGGATGAAAAAGCGATTATCAATACTTTGTAAAAATTTAAAGCATTAATAAACCAAACAAATAAACACCTACGGATGAATAATTTGAGAGGCTTATTGCATGTTTTGTTTTCTCGAAAACGAAGTATGCAAAGAGAAAATAGTGTAATCATCAAAAAATCGACCTCGTGATTTTTGATGTGTCTCCAGTTTTAATGTCTGGAGTTGCGGCCAAAAGAGGAAAAGAAAAACTTATTTCGTATAATGTCAGTATGTAAACATGATAAATGAAAAACCCAAAGAGTTAAATGGATGAAATTTGTTAACATATTTCATTGTAACATTGTACTGTGTTTTTAAATCAGAAATGTAGATTTCTTTTTAATTTCCTTCTCAAATCTCTTTACCAGTATGTTCGTTCGTGCATATCTGAACACGATGGCTTAAAGAAATGTAATTTAATATATGGTTTTATCATCAGCGTCGTAGATATTTGTCAAATTTCGTAACAAATATCTCAGTTCGATGGCCGTCTGTCTGCCTGTATGTTCGCGCGCATGTGAATTCGATGACTGAGTAACGCCACGATTTAGATAAATAAAATCTGGCCATATGGCCTTGCCACGAAAAATACAATTATGTGTCAAATTTTGATCCCAACTGGGGAAAAAGAAAATTCTCAAATGAAACCTCGGTTTACTTCATTATACTTTAAAGCCATATAGTTTTATTATACGCCACGTTCCTGTTGGTCTATTCCAGCCTTGTCTGACTTGTATATATGGTGCTCTCCCGGAATACAGACTCTTACAAACAGAAATGTGTGGAATGTGCTATATTATGGTAGTATAAGAGAAAGTCTGTGGGAGAACACTCCAACAAATTTTCTTAATGATTCCTTCCTGTTGCGCAAATTTCTTACTAAATGTTAGTCTGATAAAATAGTTTGCATATATCTAAAAATTCCATATTGAGTTTTCATTCTTTTTGTTAAATAAATTACACGGGAATTATTGGAAAATTTGAAACATGCCTTTCACACTTTCTAATTAAGTTATCGATGTGTTTATTGTCCCATTTCATAATATATCTGTAATGTTCTGCTCTTTCGCAAGTTACGCTTTAATGTTTCTACACTTCTCATAATTTTTTAGAAAAAAATTCAAATATTCTATGATACCATGATTCAGACACTCTAGTCATTTTCTTGATAAGCAATAATTATAAAACATTAGCAAAGGTCAGAGAATTCTTAAGAAATGTAATCACTATTTGACGGATTTACTTTATATCTTTATCTTCAATTCAAGCATTTTTCAGTGACTTTTGAAAAAGAATTATTTTTTAAAAAAATAATCATAATGTATTTTGAAAAAAATATTTCATTTGAAATTAATTTTAATACACTGTGAAAGTGAGATATGACATTCAGATTTTTTTTAAAATAATAAAATTAAAAAGGTAGGTGGGTTTTAATTTGATTCAAGTACAGTGCATCAAAATTTAGACATGTGTTAATTATTTCAGTCACTTAAACAGCTATTAATTACTTTTCCTCACATATCAAAACTTTTAAGACACATAAGGCCTTCATTTGAGAATGGCATCAATGATTGATGAGAATAAAGAATTATATTACCGAGAAATTCTTTCGAAAGGAAGAGGAACTGTTCTGAAGATAACAGAATCCCATAGTACATTCTTCCTTCAAAACATAAGTCTCAGAAATCGTTTTGCCGATATAATCCCTCACCACTTATTTCATTGCTAAATATCGAACAAAATCATGAGGAATTCTACAAAATTAACCCAAAGGAAACAGTTTAATAGCAAAACAACAACAGAAACTGTTTTAATTCTCTTTTCTTTCAAAATACCTTTCATGTTAGTGCTATTAAATCTTAGACGAGCAATTTACTCTATATCCTCATTCTATTATTATGAGCAAGAGTAAATGCCCGAGAGAATGAGAGTCTTTTCTGGATTCTTCAGGCAGCGGTGGGCTAGTGGCAAAGTGTCGGCTTTGAGGCCAGAGTGTTCCAGGTTCAAAACCCGATTCCACTGAAGATTCGCCGTGTATGGGCCTGTTGCACGTTAAATAATACTTAGTGGCCAAACGTCCTCCCGTTGATATGGCGTGGAAGTTTTGTGAGGGGGTGCCAGCTCAGGTGTCGTCCTCGTCATCTGACTCTGATCAAAATTACGAGTTCCGTCCCAAAATAGCACTCGTGTTGCTTCAAAACGGGACGCTAATATAACTAAACTTAATTAAACAAAACTTCTGGATTGTTGCAAAAAAACAAAAACAGAGCATCATTCAATTTTTTAGTGTGGCAACACCATTTTGTTTATGAAGATTAAACTATTGAAAGTGATTAATGGATTTTGCTTGCTTATCAAAGATGCGCCTTTAGCAGTAGTCCAATGGATTCCAAAATATCCGGTGGCGTAAGGGCAATCCGGAGATTTACAAATGTTCAACTCAGCCCACAACATTAAAAATACTCTTTTTATATCAAAACGAAATATTAATCATATTTTCTTATATCCCATCGCAAACCAGTACTTACAAGGGACGCTCCGAAAGTAAGTTTGGTCATGCTTTTTCACAAGAAAGCAATTATTACAATCCGAATCATACAATGGAATAACAAATTACAAACTCTGAGGTATTTTTCAACATATTCGCCACCGACATATAAACATTTGTCGTAACCTGAAATCAATTTCAATAAACAATTCTGGTAAAAATTGGTGCTCAGCGAGCGAAGGAAGTTCTTCAGAGCCTGCGCACCTTTTCATTGCTTCGGAAGTGACGTCCCGACGGTGCTGACTTCAATGCAAGAAAAAGGTAAAAGTCTGACGGGGCAAGATCGGAGCTGCTGTCAGGCTATTCTAATATCTCCCATCCCAGCCGACAAATGTGTTCTTTTGTGACCTTTATGTGTGGGGTCTTGCATTATCGTCCAAGAAAAAAGCGTCTCAAAGTTTATTGCCATTCTTGCAGTTTTGTGATCAGCGTGAGGTCCTTTGGTACCGATCTTCACCTTTTTTCCTGCATTGGACGCAGTAGAATCGGGATGGAACTTCCGAAGAAGTGCAGAAGTGGAACAAGCTTTGAAGATCTTCCTTCGCTTGCTGGGCAACGATTTTTTCTGGCTTGTTTGTTGAAGTTGATTTCACGGTACGACAAATGTATCAATGTCGGTGGCGAATATGTGGAAAAATAGCCGAAAGTTTTTATTATGTTATACTGTTATATGTTTAGGATCATAATAAGGCATGCTTGTGAAAAACATGACGAATCTTACATTCCAAACGCCCTCGTAATAAATATTTTCTTCGGCACTGCACTGTACATTAGGGTAGGCTAAAAAACCCTTTTTTCGAAATCGCTATTCTAATATTACGGAAAGTGTTCTCTCTGAGTTCAATAAACACGGTGTAAAATATTTTTTGATTGGATAATATCTTCTGCCCCCGCATCGTACTTGGATCTTGGTAATTTGGGTAAAAATTGGCAAATTTCTCGGCGTAGGAAATGTAATTATTTTTCAATATTGCTATTCTAATAGTGTTTAAGAAATGCCCACTGGGTTTAATAAGAAAGGTGTAAAATATTTTTTGATCGAATAATATCTTCTGTTCCCGCATCGCAATTGAAATTTTGAAATTTTTGAAGAAACGTACACTTTTTTTGTCTTTTCATACAGGAAGTGAACGGAATGGGTGGGGGTTTCACATTCCTCTGCACTTTTTCGAAGTGTTCTGGAAATTTATTTCTCTGTATTGCCGTATCTTGTGGTTCTACTGAGTTATTTATTGGGTTTATCTGTGTGCGCGCGCGCCTGGGATAAGACCTCGTTGTGCATTTTGCTACTAGTTCGCGCTACGAAAAAGGAATTGTGTGTGAGTTTTTAAATTAGGTTCCTCGTTCTTTTGGTTTGATTGAATTGTTAATAGACATGACATCAAAAATCAGTAAGCGGAACAAATTTAAATGTCCAATATTAGGAAGCCCCGAAGATATCTCTCAAATAAATCTTACATACGAAGAAATTCTGCGTTGCTGCTTCTTTGAGGGATTAAATCTTCCACCCAAAACTAGGAACAAAGAACCAAATTTCTCAATAATTGTGCAACTAAAATTGAGTCTGTATGGGCAAAAGCAAGCACTGCCATTCCCATTATGACCCGTTCTCGAGTACTGCAAATGATCCATACCTACCATGGAAAATATTCCAATTTTAAGAAGTCTTGCAAAAGAGATAATACCAGTTAGGCTTTCCAAACAAAGATCAAAGCATTTCGACAAGAAGCATGCACAAAGATATTTGACATTGCGGTCGGCAAATGTATTGCTTTTGAAGATTGCACATTCGAACGTATTAAAACATTACCTCGAAATGAGCATAATTTCCTGAAAGATCAACGGACAACGAGACTTCTTTACATCGGCTCACTTGGCATTAATGAAACAAAACGACTTCAGAATATTTCTGGTAATGCTGATAAGGAGGCTCAAAATTTATATTTAAATCATACACAAACAACCCTAACGCAGGGTATGTAGATTATGAAGATGAAGAAACGCATTGTTCTTCAGATATATCTGAGGTAGATTTAAATCTGGACACTTACAAACCATCGATATCGAACCGTTTAATCTCTCTTACTGATCCTAAATACAAACAATTAACTCGGTTTGTATCAAAATCATCACAAATGCGACTTGGCCTCCCTTAAACTTCTGTGGTTAGCGACAGGTTTGGGGTCTAGGAGCGGGCTGTGGCTGAAGTTGCTTCAAGTGTTCTTCATGATGTCGGTCTCATAACTAACAACAACTCAGATTTGGTGGTTGAAAATAAGAAGCTGCGAAGGAAAAAGGCTTAAAGTTTCAAGCTTTAAGTGAAGCTCAGACTTTACTGTTGAAGGGGCTGTATTTCGATGGTCGTAAAGATTCTACATTGATAGAGAAAAGAGTAGATACTAAAAGATACACGAGACAAACAAAAGAGGAACATTTATCCCTTATTGAAGAACCGGGTTTACGTTACATTACTCATTTGAGCCCATCATTTGACACCATTAAACAGATTTTCAGAACTATTATCGGATATTTTGAAGGGATCACACAAGATCTTTCACAGCTTCTGGCAATTGGCTGTGACGGCACATCTGTTAATTCCGGATGGAAATTCCGTGTAATTCGGTTCCATTACTATTACTTCTCTACCCTTCCTCCGTGATATATCCACGGCCGTATTTAGTTCCATTGTGCGTGATAAGAAAAATCCAGAATGGGACTTGTTCACTTCCCAGTCACACACAGGCATTGGAATGGTGAGTCAAGTTAGTGACAGATGCATCCGCTAATGTTTATGGGTTTCAAAATAGAGACGGGTTCATTAGATCCACATTCTTTTCCCGATCAATTATGCTTGAATTCGAACAAAAAGCTGATTTCAAGCCTCTTCCTGCTTATTAAGTGTAATTAAACTTTTGGTAATGGTATATCATAACATTCTATAGTTACAATATTCTTAACAAATATTATATTAATATATTGTTACTCAGTGATATTTAATAATTTTAAAGGCAATATAATCAATTGTACAATACAATACAGCAATAAACGGGGGGTTTGAAACCATCTATATTTCATGATTGCTTTACTTCTATAACACTTATAAAAGTGCAATTTTCTTCAAAAATTGCAACATTTCAATTGCGATGCTGGAACAAAAGATATTATTCGATCAAAAAGTTATTTTACACCTTTCTCATTAAGCCCGGTGGGCACCTTTTCCGCACTATTAGAATAGCAATATTGAAAAATAAATATATTTCCTACGCCGAGTAAAAATTGCCAATTTTTACCTAAATTTCCAAACTCCAAGTGCGATGCGGGAGCAGAAGATATTATCCAAACAAAAAAATATTTTACACCGTGTTTATTGAACCCAGAGAGAAACCTTTCCGCACTATTAGAATACCGATTTCGAAAAAAAAGTGTTTTTCGGTCGTACATCTTAAAAATTTATTTCAAAAAATTAAGAATAAAAACATTGAACATATTTTAAAATAAATTTCATAATGCGTAGCTTAATTGCAGAGAACCTAAACTTCTGTATACTGCACATCATGGACTTTTTGAAATAAAGAATACATTATCGTAAACAAGACATTTAATTAAAAACATTATTTGAACTTATTCTCCTGTTCGTTATCAATTGATAACGCTTATGTGAAAAGTTAGATCTCAGATGAAATTGTCAACATTTAGAGTTTTGGAGGAATCGCCTGATCGATAACTGCTTCTGTTTTTTAGCATTCTTGAATGTTAATTTTTCCTCATTTTTTCATAAAGAATTATATTTCTAACTAAGCCGAATAGTTCTGAGGCCGGATAGTCACAAACCAGACAGATGAGGGATCTGTAGTTTTCGTTGGCATTGTGAATAGTCAATGCCAGAACATGTAACATGGCACGTAGAAAAGGGAGTATAATGTTTTTAAGAGATGTGGTTTAGACGATACTTAATGAAAGCAGCAATAGTAGCAACCCCAGCCTCTCACCCTGGTGCCCGGGTATCAGCTAGTGGAGTCTGTACAATTAGCAAATAATCAACTCGATTTCGTTTTTTATAGGTAATTAACACCAAAAAAATAATTAAAATGTTTTTCTGAAAGCTTCTGGATGCTAAAAGAAATTATTTTTAAAAATTTCATATTATTTCTAAGAATATAGGTATACGTAAAATTAATGTATTTACAATTGTACATTGTAAGGAACGCCAAGTTTCGGCAATCCTACACCGCCGAATCCGGCAACCCTGTTCCGCCTCAGAGCAGAAGGCGCCATGTTGGGAGAGATGGGTTTTGTCAGTCAACGAGTGTAGACGCATGTAGGAACGGAAAGTTCTGTTCGCGTGGACCAAGTGGTCTTAGCGATTGGCTGACTAGAGTTCTCCAGAAAGTTACCGATTTAAAGGATCGGAAATGATTTTGTTTGTTAATTAACAGCTAAGGGTTTGGGCTGAGTGTGTTGGAAAATATTTGCTTTAATCATCATGTAAATATGATTCGTCATTTTTGTGTGCTTCATTGTCCGTATAAGTAAATAAATAACAAGTATAAGTAAATAAACAACTCTGATTAACGCGTCTTTAAAATTCTTATTGTCTCCATCCCTCTCATCAAAAGAAATCCCAATTCAGGATCTTGCATACATAATATTCCTTATGGTTTTTTGCATTTAATCAAAATTTATGAGAAAATTATCACAGATTTCTAACGCTTTTCGTAGCATTTGAATCGTTAAATTAGATTTTTAATGGTATCAAATGAAACTGAAGATGCTTATCAACTTGGTCAAAGAAAATCTTCGTCAGAATCGACAAGACTCTCACTGTACAAAAGAATCTTCATTAGACGACCATGGAAAAAAGTCAATTTAAGAGAAATTGATTGAACTTTGTAACCTCTCAATGAGACCATTCAACCTGTAAAATTCCTTTAGTAATTTTACAGCCTGTGTTAAGGTCATAGATTCTATTATCATTTGAGATTAGCTGAAGAGTTCCTCACTCCTTAATATTTGTACAAAGACTTTAAACATACTGACAGTTCGTTTTCCTAATAACTAAAATTTACAAGGATGGTATTAGCTTGCATCCTCAGAAAAAGTTGAAGCCTGTCTAATACTGATTCATGAACTTGATATATATTAACCTCTTCGGTACGGGCGTGTCATATATGCATTGCCTACGAAGGTACAGCCGGGCTTATCAACCGTGCATCGCTCACTGAATGAATACTCGGCCTAATGTATTTAGTGCACAGATCATGCGTATGTGCATTTTAAGTTGAAACAATTTTTAAAGATCACTAGATGGCACCCTGTGTCCATTGCTTTTCAACTGAACATAATTTTCAGAACCTGACCTTCAGTTTGTTCACATTAAAAATGAATGTGCTATTTTCTCATCAGCTGTTGCGGAAGGAGGGAAAGCGTAAAGAAAACAAACAGAGCCCGTCTCTTTAACCACTTAACAGCTTCTTTATTTTGCATATTTTGTCCAAAAATAAGCATATTTTTAAAAGCTATTTTGTATTCAAATTGATTTTATAAATAGCCCATTATAGCATTGCCCGAACACCTTCGCGCTTCTGGTATCTCCCTGAATGCTTTCTTTATATTTTTTCGCTCCTTTATGGGGTTTATTTAGGGTTTTACCGTCCTTTTTGTTAGACTGTGTTATGTGCTTCCCTTTTTATTTCGGAAACCCTTGACTCTATTTTATGAGCGAAAAGGCGATATCTTTTTTAGCGAAAAAGCGTTATTTATCAGAGTAAGAATATACTCGTACGATAAATGAGCCATTCGGTGGCAAAAATGAGAGTGATTAATTATCTTTTAAAGAGTTAAAAAGTGATAACATTTTATGCTTGTCGATCACGCAATGTAGGACTTGTGTTTCTCCGAGCCTCGAGAATTACCGCACTAAGTCTTTATTTAAAATTTTGTTATTTCTTCTTGTAAATAGTTTTATAGTATTTTTTTATTAATTTTAAAGTTTATTAATGCATTTTGCCCATTAAAACTTCGGAATAATTTTAATAGCGCTTTCGAAAATTATTTCTATAGGTAAGCATTTATTTGTATATATTCTCATGTAAATTAAAGGGAAAAGATTATTAAATGCTAATTTGAACATATATCACAGCTTAAGTAATACTCTAAAATGATTCCAAAAATTACTACGTTAGGGCTTAAACTTTTGTTTTATGATTTTTTTTAAAGTTAGGCTTGGTGATGCGGAAACCTCGTTCACGTGGAGCGATGTCTTTCGCCTCCGCTCCGTCCCTCGGAAACGTCTTTAACAAATGCGCGTAGTTTCGAAAGGGTTAATCAACTTTCAATGAAGAAGAAAAAATAAAATAATTTAAAAATAATATTTAACATCTAACAAGAAAAAGAAGGATATTTTAAAAACAATCTGCATAAATTTGACAGTTTGTATTTGTATTTTGGTGTGCTTACTCAGAAAGCATTGAATCCTAATATGAAATCCTGAATTTGTTATATTTTGCATCGAAATCAAGAAATTCATAGAAAAATTATACACAAATAATATTACACAATTAAATCAACTCAAGGTGTGTTTTGATGGAAATTAATCTTTTGGATTCGGTAGCTGTCAAATAAAATTCGGTTGATGATAATCAGAAATATCGTGAAAGATGGCGAAGTTATGAATATATCGGGAAAAAATCGGACTGTTCATATGCAGTTTTTCTTGTTTATAAATATAATAATTACAAAAAATATCTCAAACAGCATTAGTTCAAAATTCGAAAAGGAGAACTTCATTGAATTGAGTAATTACGGTATGTCCAGATAACTGAATTTTTTAACTGTAATATATTCTATTTTGATGAGTGTTTTCTTTTGATGTTTAGCTTCTAAAGGAATAAGATTTTGAAGCGATTTATGAAAGAAGTAATCTCTTAGAACTCTTAGTTTGACGGGTAACTATGTACTTTAGAGAGACATTCACCTTGAACTTAAGATTGAGATGACATTTAAGTTTCAAAAAGTTTAAGTGAACTATAAATTCGAAATCTAGCTTTCAGTGACATGTAGATTCACGCAGTTGTTTTGTAATCATTATTGTTACTAAAAATTATTCCTAGTAATAAAAATTTTTTTGATAAAAATATTATATTTAAAAGTATTCTTGGAAAACAATATTTTTAATAATCTCTTGAAAATCCTGAAAATCAAAACAACGTTATAATTTAGTTTACGGGTAATCGCAAGTTAAGAACAGCTTTTAAGACATCAAAATAAAGACAGCAATTAATAAGACAGTAAAAAAAATAGGAAAAGTCCTCTCCCGTTTTAAACATTATTTGAAGATATATGAAATAATGTATGATTTAAGAGAGGAAATGCGACAAAAATCGAAAAGATGTCAACGAGATATGAAGATGAAACTCGAAAAGGTTTGAGAAAATTTAATGAGTAGTTTGGATAGCAAACAAAAAAATGGCGTTTCAGTTATATTTATATCGATAAAAAGCAATATGAAGAAAATAAATTTCAAAATTTTCTCTTTAGTTAAAATATTACCGAACGATTGCAGTCTGGTAACTAGTCATCCCTGATTAAGGATGTCACACAAATTGCACTCAGAAAAGCAATCTGACACAAAATTATGGCTGAGACACTGTGAGGGCCCGTGTCTTTCCTAAGGAAGTGGAAATTAAAGTATTTGATTGATTTCATTCCGAAAATTAATCTGCAACTTCTTGCAGTTTAGTGGTATTAGAAATCGTAATAATTTATTGATATCCATCGTAAATGCTGTTCTTAACAGGAAACTGGTGATAGGATAAAAGAAGTACGCTGAGGTGCAAAGTCTCAGAAAATAACATAATTGCACAATCGCGGAGGAAAAAAAGAGTCTCCCCGCATTAATTTGCAGTCATTGATCGCATATTAAAATAAAAGGTACCAATTTTTAGGAAATAACTTATATAAACGTTCTTTTTTTACGTTCTTTCCTGTAAAACGGTACCTTTTGTTTCAAAATATGTCGAACGACAGCGAAGTAATGCTCGGTGCCTCCTTTTCTTCCTGCGACTTACTTTTTCTATTCGACGGATTTCTGGGCTCATCCTATGCTTAGACCTAGATAAAAATCATTATTTTAGGTAGCTTTATAAAAGTGTATAAATGAATTAAAAGTCAAAATGAGATATTACATTTGTATATTAAGGAGACTCGAAAACTTATTAAAGCAATTGTACCACTTTTAATACTAAATATAATTGTATATAAGATTTTAAAATTTATGTAACTTCGAACATAATAGTAGTTGATAATTTCTTTTATAAATAGCTTAGAAAGTTAAATCTGGGCTGGTAAAGAAAAGATAGTTATTGTCATTTGACATTGATGGCATATGAAGTGGTAAATGCAACAATATTCTGAGCTAAAAGTTCTAAAATAGTGTCCGATACAGCGGAGAAATACGAACAGCAATTGCAGTAAAAGAAATGAAATGTTCTGTTTAATCTCTAACCAAAAAAATCTGTGATTTTTAACTTTCCCTATACAAGTATTTTCTTAAGCAATAGTATACAGGCTGCAGACGTGTATCTTTTATAAAATGAAACAAAATAAGCTACAAATCTGGATACTCATATAAAACGGACCATATATAATATGTAACCGTTCTCAGTACACCTAGCGGTAAAACGTGGATTTTATATTGCAATCCATAACAGAAACCAATTAAAATCAATTGAAAAATTATACACTGTTATCGACACGATATAAAATTGTGTAGACTGCGAATGCAATGTCTATTTTAAATTTAATCTTTTGGCTTCGGTAGTAGTTAAACCAAGTAAGTTACGTCACACAATAACTAGGTAACTATAAAATTGGCGAATTATTGGTAAAAGGAGCTTCTTGTTGATGTTCATAACATATAATGATAAGTATCACGATCTGTAGGCGATACTTCTAACCTTCTACCTTGCATTTTCTCTAAATTATGAAAAAATAACACTCATTTCTTTTCTTGTAACGACTTATTTGAAGTTACCTAATTATAGATTCACCCCACGGAATGTTTACATATGTCAGTGTTTATATAAGCAGATTCAATGTCACATATCCATTCAAATATTTTTTGAATGATAAAATAACCATAGCAAATCACTTACTAGTATAAGCTTTATTTTTCAACATAGTTGCCGTAATTTTTAAAGCATTTCTTAACCCTCGAAGTTACGGGCTATCGTATGGAGTCCGTCAGACAAGGAAACAGTGCCAATACAAACGTTATTGATTTTTATTTTTCACCTTTTAGAGAGCAAAAAGATGTAAAAACTTAAACTTCGGGAGCCTAAATTATATTATTCAATAAAAAAAATATAGTACTTGGGTTTACAGAAGCAAAATCAATAAAAGGCACGTTGACGTAATTGCGCCGCCCGTGTCTTATTGTTATTAGTAAATGCCCGTGCCTCTAAGGATTAAGTCTCCTTACAAACCTTTCTATCCTACAGTCATGAAAGTATTACGTCTATTATCGAAACCATATTTCAGTACATTTTTGATCTCATCATTGTAGGGAAATTTTATCGAGAAAGATGCTTCTTCAATTGAATATAAGAGGGAAGTCGCAGGGAGCAAAGTCCGGACTGTCTGACGGATGGTCCAAAACTTTCCATTTGAAACTTTTGATAATGCTTTGGTTTGAACCGTTGTATGAGGCCAATTGATGTAATGGAGCTAGCGGACTCCACCTGGCAGAATTATCCTGCGTTTGGAATTGCCCGTTGAAGATATTGTAAAGTTTGGGAACATGCCGCAGCTACAATTGTAGTGCTGGGAGACATCAAGTGAATCACAGGAATGCCTTAGCTGTCCGAAAGAAAAAGAAGTCATAAGTCATGTTTTTGTTGTTTTTTTCTTTTGCTACAAACGAAGTTTTTCTTTTCTAGACTTGTGGAGACTACGTACGGCGCCATTGCAGTTATTGTTGCTTGGTTTCATGTGTGTGGTGATTAACTTGCGTCTCATCGACCATCACAATTTGCTCGGGAAACTCATAACTTACATCTGCGCAGCGGATGAGGAAATTGAGTGCAAAGTCAATCCGTTTAATTTGATGTTATTTCGTTAACATTTCAGGAATCCAACGCGCACACAATTCCCTGTGCAATAAAGTCACAGTCATAGCTTCTTAAAGAGTTTTCGTAGACATATCCGAAATAATGTTATTCTAATCTTTCATATTGAGACGCCTATCTGCTCGAATTACAACCACAGTTCTCTGAAGAAGTGCATTTTATATCAAAGATGGCCTAACTCCTTTGTATTCATCAGTATCGTCGGTCCTACCTCCAGATAAATCACTACAACATTTCGTTGAATTATAATATTCCCATAAAAGGAAACAATTTCTTTGTAAATATGAGCTTGGCGCTATAAACCTTTTGCATTAAGAAAACGATTGACAGAACGCACATCCCATTTGGTGGTATTTTGAATCGCCTCAGCCAATGCAAACACTTATTACTCGAATCCCCTTTATCAAAAGAAAGGCAACTGAGTGCGCGGGGTGGTTCAAGATCATAGCCAGCGTTTCCAATGCTCCTCACATAACAATGAAGGAGATAGATGCCAAGAAATTTCCGACAATGGTGGACATCTCGATTAACCATTAGTGGGTACTTTCAGTTAGAGAAACCCAAGGCAAAAACATGCTAAATCTTACTCCTCAAAACTGACCCTAAGAAATGAATCCTGAGCTACCAGAATAACGCCAACATTAAAGCTTGGCTACTTTTGGAGCCCAATTAACGAAAAGGAACCACTAACTGTAAGTTCTGACAAGAAATATATGCCAGGAATTTTATTTATTTTATTCCTCCTTAATTACCTGCTATTGTATGGAATTATAACCAAAACGTTAATTTTCTTAAATTACGCCCATGCATCTCATTAAACACTGGAGAGCCAAAAGTCATGAGATACCTCATAATATTGTGTGAGACCTTCTTTTGCCCGGCAAAGTGCAGCAACTAACATTTTATTAAATCGAAGAATAATATCTTTTTTTCGATTACTTCCATTCATGCAGAAAAGCCTATTTAAATTCTTATGCATTATCAAAATTTTATAGCTCAGTTATCTGAATCTCTTATGGCGAAACTGAAAATTATATGAAATTTACAGCCCACTTTTATATCGTAGTTTTCGCAGGACAAAGTCCTTTTCTTCGGAGAAAATTTCAGTTCTACGGAACTTTTAAACACATCAAGTATTTTTCGAATTCAAAATACTTATAATCACTTCTAAGATGACATTGAATGTGTATGATTCATAAAAAAGTTTATGCCGGCATTTAACGCCATCAAAGACCATCACTTTTCAAATGTGGAGACGATCGCTTTCATATTGAGAACCCAAAATGTCGAAAATCTATTCATCATTATCATATCTCTCCATTCATGTCGTATTAGCTAATTTTTTTTGGGGGGGGGGGTGTTTTTATTGGAAAATTATTTATGAAATAAATTTAGGATGTTGCTAGTAAAAATTTTGAAGTTATTGGACATTCAATATGTAAATGTCTCTTTATTAAAATTTTAATTTTAGAATGTACGCTCTTTTCTGTAGAATGGTACCTTTTCTTTCAATATATAACGAACGACAGCAAAATAATGCTCGATGCCTACTTTTTTTTCCCGAGACTGTACTTATTTCTATTCTACGGATTTCTGGGCCCATCCTATGTTTAGACCTGGATAAAAATCATTATTTTTGGTAGCTTTATAAACGGGTATAAATGAATTAAGAGACAAAATGAATTATTACATTTGCATAATAAGGCTACTTGAAAAGTTGTCAAAGCAATTGTACCACTTTTAATATTAGATAAAATCGTATATAATAATTTAACATTTTAACAATTCCGTCCATGTAGCTGTTGATCATTTCGTTTACAAATAGCTTGGAATTTGAAAGTTGGGTTGGTGAAGAAAAGTTTGTTATTGCCATTTGATAGTGTTGGCATATAAAGCGGTAAATGCTACAATATTCGAAGCTAGGAGTTATAAAATTCCATTTCTATAATAGTGTCTTAAAAGCGGATTAATACGAACAGCATGGATGTAAAAGAAATGTTGACTCTTTTCCCGACAAAAAATCTGTGATTTTTAACTTTCCCTATACAAATATTTCCTTAAGCAATAATATACAGGCTGCACACGTGTCTCTTCTATAGAATGAAACGAAATAAGCTATAAATCTGGATACTCATATAAAAGGGACAATACACAATCTGTGACCTATCTCAGTGCCCCTAGCGGTAAAACGTTGATTTTATATTGGAATCCATAACAGAAACCAATTAAAATCAATTGGAAAATTATACAACGTTATCGACACGATATAAAATTGTGTAGACTGCGAATGCAATGTCTATTTTAAAATTAATCTTTTGGCTTCGGTAGTAGTTAATCCAAGTAAGTTACGTTACACTATAACTAGGTAACTATAAAAGTGGCTAATTATTGGTAAAAGGAGCTTCTGGTTGATGTTCATAACATATAATGATAAGTATCACGATCTGTAGGCGATACTTCTAACCTTCTACCTTGCATTTTCTCTAAATTATGAAAAAATAACACTCATTTCTTTTCTTGTAACGACTTATTTGAAGTTACCTAATTATAGATTCACCCCACGGAATGTTTACATATGTCAGTGTTTATATAAGCAGATTCAATGTCACATATCCATTCAAATATTTTTTGATTGATAAAATAACCATAGCAAATCACTTACTAGTATAAGCTTTATTTTTCAACATAGTTGCCGTAATTTGAAAAGCATTTCTTAACCCTCGAAGGCACTGGCTAACGTATAGAGTGAGTCAGACAAGGAAACAGAGCCAATAGAGTCTTTACTTATTGGTTTTTTTCACCTTTTAGTAAGCAAAAATATGTCTAAATTGATCCTTCGGGAGCCTAAATTATATTATTAAATAAAAAAAATCTGGTACTTGGGTTTACAAGAGCAAAATCAATGAAAATCAAGGTGGCGTAATTACGCCGCCCCTGTTTTATTGTTATGGGTAAATTCCCGTGCTTCTATGGATTAAGTCTCCTAACAAAACTTTGTGCCCCACAGTCTTGGAAATATTCCGCCTATAATCGAAACCATATTTCATTTCATTTCTGATCTCATCATTGTAGGGAAATTTTATCCAGAAAGATGTTTCTTCAGTTCAATGTCAGGTGGAAGTCGCAGGGAGTAAAGTCCGGACTGTGTGACGGATGGTCCAAAACTTTACATCAGAAACTTTTGATAATGCTTTGGTTTGAATTGCTGTAAGAGTCCAAGTGATATAATGTAGCTAGCGGACACCTCCTCTTAGAATTCTCCTGCGTTTCGAATTGCCCGTTGAAAATGTTACAAAGTTCGGGAATATGCAGCAACTGCAATTGTGGTGCTGGGAGACATCAAGTGAATCAGAAGAATGCCTTAGCAGTCCGAAAGCAACAGAAGTCTTGTTTGTGTTGTTGTTTTCTGTTCTTTTGCTATAATCGAAATTTTGACAGAACGCACTTCACATTTGGCGGGATTTTGATTCGATTCAGCCATTATATACACTTACTAATTGAATCCCGTTCCTCAAAAGAAAGGTAAATGAGTGCACGAGGATAGTGAATGGTTTAAAGTCAAAGCCAACGTTTGCAACGCTCCTAATATAACAATGATTCAGATAGATGCATAAAAATTGCTACCAATAGTAAACATCTCGAGTAACCATTACTGGGTACTTTCAGTTAGCGAAACCCAAGACAAGAACATGCTAAATCTTACTCCTTAAAACTAACCCTAAGGAAAGAATGCTGAGCTACAGAATAAAGCCAACGTTAAAGCTTTTCTACGTTTGGAGCCCAATTAACGAAAACTAGCCAATAACTGTAACTGCTGACATGAAATTTATGCCAGAAATAATATTTATTTTATTCCTCCTTACTTACTTGCTACTGTACGAAATTCTAACCAAGACGTTAGTTTTCTTAAATTACGCCCATGCATCGCATTAAACACTTATGCGCCAAAAGTCATGAGATACCTCATAATATTGTGTGAGGCATTCTTTTGCCGGCAAAGTGCAGCAACTTGATGTGGCATTGAGTCAAAACGACCCACAAACAACAATAGTCGGAAATCAAAATGTACAGTAAATATTTTGGAATGAAGGAATTGAACAGAGAGTGATAAAGAGAAAAAAATATTTGGGCTCACCACGTTTCACATAAATCTGATAATGATTTGCAAGTTTCATCAATGCTAATGTTTCCTTTGCTCAGTATCTACATACATATTTGGTTAAAATAGGATGCATATTCGTGAAAATATAAAGGTTTTCTTGAAAAATCTCAAATATTTACACATGTTTGTTTGTTTTTAACATACAGATATTTCAACCAAATTATATGACAGTTGCAGAATACGGGACAATATAAAAGCGTTGTCTTAAAATATGAAAATTAAACGAAATTTGAGTATTTGATGTAATTTTTCAATTTTAATTTAGAAGCCCGATATACAGATAAGGCTATATAAATATTCCAGTCGAATATTAATAACATTTAGAAAGAAATCGACATTGAAGCGAACAGAATCTCCGTTTCTCTTTTAGTGAAGCTAAATGTTGGAAAACAGTCTTCTAAAGAGCCTTCGGAATTGATTAGAACAGAGAAATTGTGAATATTCATTTTAGGGACCTCTGGCAATGCAAGTATCGGCGATTCCCTTTCCCCTCCGCAACTTCGAAAAACCAGACTTTTTTCATCGATTTTTCTCTTTATAACAAATATTACTAGAAAATGAAATAATAGAACATTTAAGTACGGGCCAAATTCAACTGAGCTGATGTCATTATCACGAGTAAAAAAATATTTGAAAGTAATTTTAAACAAAATGGAAAAAAATCAGAAAACTTTTCTACAGAATCTAAACATTGTAATTACAATTTTGCCTAGGCTGTTGACATGCAAGTCAGTCAGCAAATTGTAAGAAAAAGTAAATCGCACTAACCTGCAAAGAAATTTGAAAACACGGAAAAATAATAAGAACAATTTAAATTATAATTTAAATTAATTTAAATAATTTTGAATAAACAGCTCTTTTAAATGAAAAGATAGCGCAAAATTAAATATGCCTGAAAATACAGAAAAAAAAAGAAAGGCGCAGTTCGGGTCAGCGTCGTATATTTTTCGTGAAAACTTTGGGATAAAATCATAGAACACGTTTTTCGTATTAATATGTAATTTAATTATCAATCACTTTAATACAATATTTGCACAGAGTAGTATAATGGTTACAGAATAGATAACTCACAAGCTACCACCGACCCTTGCTACATGCGATAATCTTGTAATTTATCTATTCTGTAACCATTATACTACTCTGTGTAAATATTGCATTAAAGAGATTAATAATTAAATTACATATTAATACGAAATAATTGTTTTATGATTTTATTATGACGGTTTCACGAGAAATCTACTGCGCGGACCCGAACTGGGTCTTTCATATGTTTCATTTAGACTAGCTTTTGATGGCGCCATCAGTTGACAGTATATAACACTACATTTCGCGTATGCGCAGTAAAAAATTATTTGCTACAAATGCTCATATATATCCAAACATTTAATTCTAATTTTAATACAATGTTTCGTTTCGGTTTTGTCAAGTATTTTGTAAGTTTCGTACAATTCGAAACAAAACTCTGCATGTTATATTCAAGAAACATGCTCAGTTTGAAATTTTCAATTTAATACCGATTTTTACATATGTTCTAGTAATACTACTCAAGTTCTTTAAAATGATACCAGAATCAACCGCCTAGATAAACTTGTTTTCACGCTACACTTATTTATATTGTTACACTAGCTGTTACCCGCAACTTTGTGAGCGAAGTATTTGAATTATTCTTTTTTTTAATTCACGAATGCAAAGGTTTTGTTGCATTTTGAAAAGGAAAAGTAAAAGTTCTGACGGTTGATAATACTTAATTGGACGGCTGACAGGAGTGTACTGCACATGTATGCTGATATAGTTATGTAAATTGTTTATCTTTGTTAATATACTTTTTTATACCCAGTTATTTGCACGGATGTAGAGGTTGTGTGGGCTGGACACACGTGAACACACCACATAACACGCCATGCGAAAAATATGGTTTTTCCAAATGTACGCCTGCCACTTTCAGTGTCTTGCCCTGAGCCTGGCAAATGCTATTTTTAAAGGGATTTGTTACCTTTTGAACTCAGATGATAAATCCTTCGGTATTATCGAAAGGCGTGGAATTAAATCTCTGTCTTCTCCCTACATCAGTCATAACAATAGCTTTCATGAAGTTTTGACCTACGTTTGTAATTTGTAACCATGTGCCATTGCGCAGTCTCGGTATATCGAGGTTACATAATAGTAGTACTGGCACGCCGACATTCAATCTCGGCTTGTCGGAAGGTGTCCCTGACAATTCTAAGATGTTGAAGAGCTCTACAGTATATGATGTTCCTTGTTAATGCCCATTACCGTACCTACAGATGGATATTCTGTAATATCTCACTGTGAAAATTAAATAAAACATCGAGAGAATAATGCACTAACGTCATTGAGTCACTGTGTAACCGTATTAAAAGCTGTAAATGCTACGACAACAGGAAACCAGAAGAGTAAATCTCCTTTGTTGTTTATGGTCGAAGAAAGCAATATTTTCTTATATTAACTTTAACCCTGCAAACGCATGCGCGCAAAATAGTAATTTGGCTTGAATTTATTTCTATAAGAATAAAAAGTATTGTTAAAAATTACGTTACAAAAATATTTTTAAGCCGTAATAACAATCAGAGAAAACATTTCATCGCAATGGAATTAATAGCATTAAAAAGATTATTTTCTGGTCTTTAAAATGGCATAAAAATAATTGTTGTAATAAATATTTCAGAAGTTATTGGCAAAAAACTTCTAAGTATTAGGCTTAAAAGCGGCTAATTTTCGTTATTTAATTAAATATCTAAAGAACTAATTAACTCTGAAAGTTGAAAATAGCACCTTTGACATAGAAAATGCTCTAGAATGTCGTGTGTAAATTTCATGTCGCTACCGTTCACCGTTTAGGAGGAGTCCTTGTGACCGACCGACAGACAAATACATGTAATTTCTGCCTTATTTTATGGATATTTATAAAGATAGGCAAAATTTCCAGAAATTAAGGAAAATTTGTTCAAAGTCTAACCGTTTTGCTATCAACGCAGTAGCTATAAATTTGTGTCATTTCAAAATCGTCTGCACGGACTTAAAAGTTACTAAATTAAAAAAATAATAAAAATTGAAGGAAAAGTATCACAGAAGTAAAATTGGTATTATTGAAAAGGAAAAGCTTTGAACATTAAGATGGTATAAAAATAATTTTTATCGGACAATTTGTTCGGAAGTTACAGCGGAAAAAAGGATCACGCGATAGTTGATGTTAAAAATAATTTATTCCACATCTTTTTGCAATCCTGAAGGATCACGTGACAGTTGATTTAAAAATAAAATAACCACCATCGCGAATCGCAGAGTCAATGGGGTTTCTTTTTTAATTATTTAATTTTTATGTGTAGTCAAAAATAATTAATTTAACGTGATTTCACCTACCCTATGTCCGTTCCTGAGTTTCAAGCTACAACTCTGCGAATTTTCGTCCAAATCGGATTGGTAGATTTTCCATGAAAGCGTAACGAGCAGACAGACACACTTTCACATTTATTATATTATTAAGGATAAAGCTAATTCATAATAATCACGCACATGCGCCTACACTGGTACGATGACGTCACAAGCAAAACAAATACTGTGCGACAAACTCTTACAGATATGAGCATTCCGTTTTGGGCTCAACCATTCTTTCTCATTATTAGTCAAGTACTTATTAGCGATTCAAATCCGAATTTATTTTGTCATACAAGAAGGTTCAACCGACTATCACTAAAACAAGCGGAAAGACGTATTCACGTCAAAAAGTTTGAAGTTGCGGTGCTCCTAGAAAAATTGTCTATTTGAATTATCACACACTTCAGCTCTGCAAATTTATCTTGGTACACTAGGAATTTAATCATTCATATAAATTTTCAAAGGTGGAATTTTTAAAATCATGCAAACAATTACTCTAAAATTATTTAAACCATTCCAACCAATGATTTAATCCAAACTCAACAAATGAGCAGTTTCATATTAAAAGTAAATATATCTGTTTTACAAATCGATATTTTTATGGAGCGGATAACGGGGAGGGTGGAAATTCGTGTACATTCTAAAATTTTCATAAAAGAAATCGAATAATTGTAGAGTTCATTACCGATCTGAGAAGTGTGCGTTCTATGTTTTTTCGGGTGGAAAGAGGGAAACGAAAAAACTGAGTGCAAAGATTCGCCGATAGGTGTCACTGATATAATAGAATAAAAATATAGACAAAATGAGTGACAATATAACATTTTTATTATATCCTCAAATGTTCGACACAAAATATACAACCAGAAAAAATGATAATAAGGGAAAGAAATACATTTAAGAAGAGTCATAACGCCAGCTACAAGAGAAGAACGCAATTCATCTAGTCTTAGTTTAATGAAAATATGTAAGTATTACCACTTATTATATTGCAGAAATTTCTTTATAATGATTTAAAATATTTGCAAACACATTCATTCTATTTCGACAATCATTTCTTTAATAAATAGCCAGGATTTTTACATCTTGACTGGTAAATTAAAAGTAATGTTATTTTCATATAGAACCAGATTTCACAAAGGATAATCTTGTTCGTAGCGTCGTATCTACAGTCAGGGAGGGGCAGATATTCAGAAAAAATAACAATATAATATTTACATACTTCTCAAAATTATTTTGAAAAGAATACAGAAATTTCTGCTTTTATAAATGCACATATATATGCATTATATAAATTGGCGGTACACTGCCTTTGCCTATGATTATAGTAGTGGTGAATACAAAAACCTAGAAAAGAAAGAACCCACATTTTTTTAAACGAAATAACACGGAAATGCTTAAGAAGGGGGAGGGTGACATCGTCATTGGGAGGAGGTTGGCTATAGCATGTGTATTATTGAGGGTCATTGTTTTTGCAGTTGCATTTTACTATCGAAAACCAGAAAGATCCCTCTGGTAACAAGATATCTCGCTTATTTTCTAACATAAATGAAGAAACAAAATTCTAAGAACCACTAAAACCATTATAATTTGGATACGAAATAATGCAATTTAACAAAGAAATGCACATCTGTATGTGTGTTTTGTCGTCAATGTTCAAAGGAGTTCGCACTGAGTTGAAATTTCAGCTTAAAACTGAAACGAGGAATAATGAAACTTCAACTAATCCAGCAACTTACTTAATAACTCAAAACATGCTCACAAAAAAGAATAATCGGAAGTAGAATCATCCAGCATTTAAAATTTGTTTACTATTGTATATTTAGAAAACTTACTTAATATAAGAACATTTTTATATACTGATTCAATAAAACAATCAGTGCACTACGGTAAGACAGAAAGATTTCAAGATAACAAAACAATTATAGATACAAAGAACAGAAGTTTATATAAATGGGCGGAATATACATATTTTTAATTTTATGCTTATTTCTGAAGTTGAACCTGAAATGTAATTGCATGAAATCTTTTTTAAAAAATAGCAAATCATGCTCTTCAAAGAAACACGCTCGATACACAAATATACATATATAATCAGTATTTTCACACCTTAGTTTTAAACAAAAAAGAAGTCATGCAATTGAATATTTGAATCAAGAATGAAGTCAATTTTAATTATATTACAATAATAAATACATATATTTATAAAAAAAACTCTTAAAATTACTTTTTAAAATTTATTAATATGAGAGAAAAATTTACAAGGTAGAGAAAAATGTTTCAATACGAAGATCTTTTTTTTTAGGTTGCCATGAAACTTATTTTTGTCCTGTAATGATGTCGAAGTTATTGCGTAGAACATAAACACATCGATTAATTTTTAATTAATTATAAAGTTGTAATTAAAAATTTTAAAATTTTGCTCCAATGTGCATATTCTCACCCTCCAAACCGAATTTTTACCAAATTTGGCAGCTCTAAAACGAACAGTCTGCCCTGTAGAGCGACAAACCAGAGAGACAGGTATTAGATTTTATCCACCATCTCTACTTCGGGAATGAATATCCGTGTGTTATGCTGTACAGGGAAGAGGGGTACCTGGAGCTACAAAATATGACAAAAACACATTTTGAAGCGTCTGAATTTGCATCTCTGGGCTGTTTTTTAAAATATTAATTAATTAAAAATTCATCGATATTTTGGCGTTTTTCTCTTAATAACTTCCGAAAATAATATAGCACAAAAATTATTTCTACATTATCTGAATATTCAAAAAATATATTTTATGATCAATAAATTTCATGGCAGAAAATATTCTCTAATTTTTATAAATTTCACAAATATTTTCATTTATATTTTACAACAGTATTTATTAATTTTTGTTAATTAATTTTAAAATGATTTCCATGTCAGTTCAAAGACTTTTATCCTTGGATTTTCTTCCATTATTCAAAACCAAAGTAATAACATTTAGCTTATTTTCTTCATATTATTAGGTTTCCTTTTGAAAGCATATTTAATAATATTTCTGATTTTTTTTTAGTTTTGTGGTAAATACAGACAAGGCGTAACCTCAAAATTAGTAACGATGCAATTTTTTTTGTAATTTATATATTCCTAAAAACTGTTGTTCTTTTCTTTTATGTAATTAGGATACATATAAATATATATTATATAGAAGCTTTCAAAAAGCAAAGTAAGCGCCATATGGTTTGAAGTTTTGCTTTTTCATTATACAGTACTAAATTTTTTATTGAATCAAGAAACAAAAATTATCCCAGATATTACAAACGTTTTTAATATATATATTTGATATTAATGAGGTGACCAACCGCCCTCCTTTTAGAAGTTCTGTCCTCCCTTTAAAAGTGTTCTATAAATTATATCACATTTGTTTTATTAAGCATTTATCATGTTATTGTGAATTATTTATTATTATTGCTTTGAATGAAATCTTTCTTCAATTTACAATATTTTTTTCTTCAATTTATTTGTGTCCTCCTTTCATTGGAAAAAATTTCGTAGCATTAGTATTACATAAAAAAATTCCGATGCTGAATGATTTCATTTTATTTTTGTTATAGATTTTATGAGCATGTTTTGATTTTGCAAACAAGTTTTTGATTTATTTGAGGTTTGACTCTTTAATCCCGAGGGGACTTTTTCTTCTAGTCCCCTTAAAAACTTATCTTTTGGGGAGGATGCGACATGAATTGGACCTTCCCAACCTGTGTCATTTACCTCAACACTCTACATCCTGCTAAAACCTTCCCTT
>BGPR01006978.1:5793-26772 GCA_013235015.1 Araneus ventricosus
TAAACTGTAACTGTAAGCAACAAACTTACCGGATGAATAAAAAATGATGAAAAAACTGGTTAGGAATCCGCGAAATTTTCGAAAGAAAGCACAATGGGCCTTTAAAAAAATGGCAAAAAAATTTAAAGGATTTCTCCTAGTGCTTTGATAAGGTACTTATTATTCAAGTCCCCATAGGATGTTTGTAAGGTTTTTGCTTATCATCCTTGGAACAGTTTTCCGTCGCAAATTCCCTTTTTGAGTATCTCCGCTGAACAGTTATATTTTTATTTCCTTCTTTTCAAAGTTTTAACGACAGCTTTGGCAGCAGACGGAATAATAGAAAGCGAGAGAACAAATAGGCCTCCTTGAAGAATAAATTGATGAATATGTGCTCTTTTTTTAGTTTATAAATCATGCACACGATTTTCGTCGAAAGGGTTTTGTTAAAAGGATGTTTCATGAAAATTTTATTTTACAAATCACTGTAGAAGAAAAAATTACTTTCCATCGGTTTTCCTAAGAGATGATTATGGACAATTTTCAGTTCCTTCTTAAATTTCAGTCAAATTTTCGACGTTTTTATGTGAGATATGAAAAACTGACCACTTTATCCACAATTATAATTATTTTTCAGAGTAAAATCATAGCTTGCGGCAAAAGAAATTTGTTAGCGATGTTGGCTCTTTACTCTTTTTTTTTTAAGTTTTCGAATTCATAATGATAACAAAACTGGGCAGTAATAGGAGAATTTGCTAAATTCAATATTCATTTATCTAAAAATCCCCAAATGGAAGGCAGATTTCTGTCGACATTTTGGTGTATTGATGATTTAATCTTCATCGGCGATTCATCATTCATTCTAATTCTCATCATCAAAAAGTTCCTAAAAGCCTCTTCTTGACAATGAGAACAACAGATCATAATGATAAGAAAAAGTACCTAATGGTACAAGAAGGAATGGGGAAATTATAAGACTGTTTACACAACGACAATCGCTAGCCGCAATAGGAGACAACCGCTCAAACTGTCGTCACCAGCAGTGGAATCTCATCTCTAGTGGAACAATCTAATGTCAAGGACACAAGTTTGCGTAAACCTCTAAAACAAGGGGCTGTGGAAATAAGGGCTGGACAATGATTTACCATTTTCTATCTTTTATCCTTTCTGCGCATGGGTGTGTTCTTAGCGTGAAGTAATCAGATAGTGAAGACTTTGTTTAGGTCACGTGGCCTCCTCCTTCGGCCAGCGATTGCCCCAGTGCAATCGGAATCTTAAAGAACGAACTAAGAGGTGGGCGCCAAGAAGATTATTGAAGGAATAGTATTGAGGGAAAGGAGCTGAGCGTATTGTCGCCCATTTCCGATTAACACCATGATAAGGGAGTAAAATGAAATTTGGCTTAAATATGTATTTAACAGTCAATAATTAAGAATTCGTGGACATTTTTGGAACCATGGTGATTTAGATAATTTTGGGAAATGTTCTAAAGAATTTCTGACCGAAGCGCTCTTCTTTCAAAAGATTGATCGCTGACAGCTATTATTTTGATTAGCACAGTAAAGACTGTCAAAAAGGATATGATCCTAGATACCCTAATTTATTGTTGTTGTACAATATTCCGTTAACAGTCTTCTCCCCTTAAATTGAACTAAAATTCTCTGAAGGATTATAAATAAATAAATTCAAATTATATTCATTCAGTTTCATTCCTTTTTACAATTTATCAATTCAGAAAAAAGTTGGCAATGGTGGGACCTGATTTATGGTTAACATCATAATGTACTTATTTAAGTTGATGAACTAAAAACTCTGCAAAACACAACTAAACAGGGATTGCAACAATCCATGAATTGAAAGTCTAAATACCTTTTATAAAGCAACATTAAACACTTAACAAATGAAATGAATATTGTTCCTTCCAAAATTATCACAACTACACAATCAAGCTGATAGGTGTTGCAACGTCCAAGCTAACTGCTGCAACAAACCATTCATTTTAGTGTTTAACGTTCTGCGCTATGATAGTACTGTTGGGTTGGCTATTTTTTTGTGAAACCAGGACCATTTTTATCCATTCTCCAATAAATTTGCAATGATAGGAGGTAAATCGTTTCGGGAAAATGTTCCTCATAACCTTTCTTTCAGTTACTCGATTTCACAAATTGCGCATCACACGCTGGAGTGATGCGCAAGTTCGAGGAGCGTACCAGCTCGTGCACCGTCTTTGTCATATGACCGCGGTTCAAAATTAAGAGGTCCATCCCAAAATAGTCCTCGTGTTGCTTCAGAACGGATGTTAATATAACTAAAATAAATCCACAAAATGAAGAAATAGTTCTTTTTAATCCTTTGCACTCGAAAAGATAATGTTTCAATTCCTAAATATTGTAAAAAAATTGTCTTGTGGGTGTACGTGAATGCAATCCAATAAGCAGAATTTTAAAAAATAAAGCTCTTTATTTTATAAATATTCTCGGAAAAGAAACGTAGCACAAGTATTAAAACAGCACTTGTAAAAATTCAGAGCAGAGATTACCAATAAACCTCAACACAGCGCTCAAAGGTTTCTCACCAGCTTGCTTGCTGATCAAAATCCAACTGACTCTTCTTGGCTTGAGAGCTTGACTTTATACTGTTCAACAGGAAGTGACTTCATTATGTAGGAAGTGACGTAATCTCTAGAAAGTTCATGAAACCAGTAGAAATAGGTTGAAAGTTCGAGGTCCTTCTAGAAAGTTCCTTTTGTCGCCAAAGTCGCCAACTTTCTCGCCAAATTTGTCGCCATGATCGCCAAATTTATCGCCAACTCGCCAAGATTAGCATCTCAGGGAAACGACTTTATAGCTTTGTAACAACATTAATCTGTTTGTTTCTGCTGTTATATGGTTTTTATAATAAGCGCTATTCAAAAAGAATGTGCAAAAGAGGCATCATTCAGAATGTCGAGTCTGACTTGACCTAAGAATGCAATGGGTTAAACCAGGTAATGCACAGCGAGAAAATTTTAAGCCAAAAGAAGAAGTCGCGCTATCTTCGATGACAGAAAGTCGTTGGGCATTCTCGTAGATATTAGATTATTGTTGACTTTTTCGATTATATCTCATATTCAGTGTACAGCATGTAAACTGACTGCCCATGAACACAGCAACGTAACCACAAATATTGATTCTGCTTAACTAATAGGTTTGACTCGCATCTCTATATCTATTTCACGTTAACCACTAGGAATTGTAGATTTGATGAAATTCATAATAGTCACTAATGAATGAAAGAAAATTTAGAATTGCATCCAAAATCCGTAAGCTTAGTAATATGTCAACAAGAGAACATCTTTTATATTATGCTTTATTGCCTGTCTTGGTGATGCACTATACTCACACTCTAGAAAGAAAAAAGTAAAATACTCATTTTAGTATTAAAGAAATCAACAAATATTGAAAAAAATAATTTTAGTTGTGCTAATATATACTCAAAAAAGGAACTAAGTTCATAATACAATTAACGGTATAATTATTCATTAGATATTACTTGAGACCACTCATACATTGTACTCTACACAGAACAGCAAGAAGAATAAACAATTTCCATTTTTCACGCAATTTTCTTCCGATCACTTTTCTATAAAAAAACACTGATTTTTCCTTTTTTCATACATAAATAATGCAAATAACGAGACAAGTAAAAGTTCAATTTTCAGCGAAAAAATGATTTCCTGCCACGACTTGGAAGGTTGACTTACAGGAGAAAGCAAGTCTCTCACAGATAAGGGATCATTTTATGGGGAAAAAGTCAACTGGGGATCCTGTCGTTACTAAAAGTGATTGCGAAGACAAATTTATTGCATTTTTTCTTGATATCACGAGATTTAACGATGCAAATTCCACTCAGGTAAGCAGCCCATTGAGTAGAAATAACAAAATCGATCACGAAATAACTCCCGCGGCGAATAGACAATTTTGAATAATAAATCGACGTCATACTTCAATTGCGTAAGAAAAATGGAGGCGTCTAAACTGGAGCTTTTAGATATCTTAATATATATCGGAAAACGATAAGCTATGCGCCTAAAATTGAAAGAGAATCAAATAGGTATCGCCTAATTTCATAGGCTCCAGGAAAGCAATAGTCATTCTCTCTTAACCTTTGGATGGACGCAAGTCAAATGCTAACACGATCGGACGCAATTCATCTCTGAGATTAAAAGTTAAATTTTTGATTAGGCTTAAGGAGAAGCTTACCAAACTGAACTATTCTGTGATACAAATCTATATTTCCTGCGCAAATTTTACGACAAACGGATTTTTCATGCCCTGTTCTCAGATTCGGAATCAAAATTCTCTGAAGGTCTTTGCTATTCCTTCATGCGACCCTTCTCTTCAGGATTAAATGGGTTTGTCCGAGTTTCAAGGTGATTTCATACTATTTTATGCTTCTGTCGTAGAAATACGACGCTCGCCCGCTCGTGTGATTTTAAATTTTTTTTCAAGTCTTAACGTTTCAGTTTCATAACTATATATCCAGTGCGCATTACAACGATTTAATATTTCCTTTTACGTTGTCAAAAATATTTAATATGTAATAATCCTGCCAATAATCCGCCAAGCCGAACAATTTTCTTGAAAAACCTCAGTCTTATGAAAACACCTCACTGCTCGACCCCAAAAAATCACATTATCATGTCTTTAAATCTAAATTATTCATCACAACCTGCAAAAGCAAGTGAACAGCAGCCAGCATTGTGATAAAGAGTTAGTGGTTTGTGTTTGAAAGAAATAAAACGTTCATTAAAATCCATGAAATAAAGTAGGTGCAATATATAATATAGTTGTAACCGTCACACTCCGGCAAGAGTTTAATGTTTCGAATGCAAGGATAATGATAAGAAACCAAGAAGAAAGTCTTTGTTGCACAATCTTAGTTGGTCTTGCACTATTTTTTATTACATATTATTTAATACCTTTTTCAGAAAATAATAGTGTTAAATCTCATTGCTTTCTCTGATTTCAGTAAAATTTTCGATTTTGCAAATAACGTAAAAATTAATTTTCACTTTGGATGAAAGGATTTGCTTTTCTGATGTGAATCATATTACTATAATGAAGTAATTTAAAACTGCAAGGGTAAAAATGAAGAAACTTATTGTGTCGTAAGGAATTTAAACTGTCAAAATGTCCAGAAATTCAGGAGAGAGGTTTTGCGTAAGGTTCCTCAGCAATGACAACATTGTCGATGAGAGCCTGAAATAATGCAACATTTTTGTAACATTATATTGGAAATAATAATCAATATCATTGAATTATGGGAATCAATATCATACAAAGAAAGCCAAAAAAATGATAAACTCAGAGGTAATCGAATAAAACAAAAAGCAAACAAGGAATCCATTCTAGTCTATGTTGTCAAGGGCTAAGAACTGTATTCGAAATCGATTCGAAATAATAATTGGGAAATTTTTCTGTAAGAAGCTAGCGTTACGCCAAACATAGCTCTTCTTAGCCCGAAATTTCCCAAACAAAAGACAAAGGAGATCTGTACACCAAAAAGCGTATTTTCAAAAGAAAGAGGAAAAAAACAAAAACACAAACATCAAAGCGCTAATAAGAATGATTAAAATTATCAGCCATCTGGCTAGATTAAAATTAGCCTTCACAAATAAAAACTTACCCTATGCCAATAGTTGAGATAAAAAGGGAAAAATGTTTTAACGCAATCACAAATCCAAGATAACTTTCTTTTAAAACGAGGTATTATCAAATTATTATTGAAGAAAACATTAGTCTCATGCGCCATCTATATTAGAAGAAACGAAACAGAAGAAGTAAGAACAGGAATTTTTTAGGGAATGTAACCAATTTAGACATATTAAGAAAAAATGAATTATGGGCTGAGACAAAGCTATACGAACTTTTTCAGGCATATAAAATTAAATATTGAGAAAAATTTGGGAAATCAAAATATAAACGTAATCTGGCACAACTCATCTACCAGATTAATGTGCTCCTCACGTACATCATCAGAGCATTAGAGAAAAAAAACCACGAAACCCTCGTGCGAGTGGTAGGGAGCCAGGAAGCTACTAAAGGTCCCACGCCTTTCTAGGTAAAACCCTCACTTAGGCACAAAAGATATAGGTGCTTCATCTCGCAGATTAGATGTGCCCGACGGAAGCTTAAATGTTTACAAAAGGATTCGGATTCTTATGCTATTAGACAAGTATTAATTTGAAGTCACTTGACGTACATATCGTCTTTCCTTCTGAGTTGTCATAATTCTGAAAGTAAGCATTCAAGGACTAGATACTGAGTATTGGCAGGTGGAGGATATTATCTATTTGAATATCATATTATTCAAAAACTTTTGCTATACTTGTTCTATCAAATCGATAGAAACTGCAAGAACAATCCATTTCTTTTGTTATAATAACACAAGAAAAAAAGCAGGATGTTTATTGTATGTAATATTTTATTTTCCTTTTTCAGTTGTGTGTGTGTGTGCTTGGGAATGAATGTTACACCAATAAGCTTTAAATTATGTGTTTTACCGTTTAACCCTCTGGCCACTGAGGGTTCTCAAAATCTGAATACAGTTGTATAAGGAGGTTTCTTTACTAATGGATAGGTGAGATGTATTCGTCCACCCTGTTTCCCTTTTTCTCCTCACTAAGGGTCGTGGAAGATGTTAATGGAAGGTCTTTCATCTCTTATCCCTACCCCAAGGGGTCCCTTAATGACCACTCACCCAACTGCCTTCTCCCCGCTTTCGGAACAGGTAACTGGCCGAAATCCGCCCCACTAGTATAGAAGTTGCATGGCCTGTTACGGCCTGCTTAGGAGTCAGAGGGTTAAGGACCGAATTATTTTGAAACCTGCGGTATTTAGAATGAATTAACTCGGGTTATGTCCTTAAGTGGTTAACATATTTGAGAATCTTTCAAGAATGCTATTTATTGTGAAAATATAATCTTCCGTTTCGTGCGTTGATTTTTATTGATGTGTATCGATAAGAAATTGAAGTTAAGTGTCTGGAAGTGAAATATCTCAAAACAGTTGTATCTAATTCCATGCAAACAGAACTTTACTTTTTGAATTTTAAATTTTCATATTCAGATTTACACCTTTTTATATTTAAAAAATAAAATTGTAAGTCAAATATATTGCCTCAGTTTTCCTAATTTCGAGTATATGAAGCATTATTCTTGTAGATATTTTAACTTGTCAGTAAAATATGGTGGGGAATTCTCCGTGTTGTGCAGATTTTTTTCAAAAATTGTTTATATGAATGTACTCAAAATACATTGAAGAAACTGATATTTACGCAAAGTAATAGTGGTGAATTTCAGAAAATAACATTGAAATCCAAATACAAATTTTACAAAACAATTCAAATATTCAATATAAATTATTTGATAATATTTCATTATTTTTTTGTTTGTATAATATGTTTTGAAACATTATAATGCTTAATACCCCTTTGATTTCTAGCAATTTCTTATTAACTTTCTTAGGTATCACCTTTTGCTTTCAACTTGTTAGCTTTCTTGGGTATCGCCTTCTGCTTTCATATTGTTAGCTGTCTTGGGCATTACCTCTCGACAGGTTCTTCTTTACGACCTCAAATTCTTCAAATTATTAACCAAAGTCTATTAATTGATGGCGTTATCCTCATCAAAGTGTTAAAACTTCATTTTATCTATGAAAGCAAATATCTGGAAAAGATGTTGCTTGTCCAAAGATATCTTTCTTCATTTTTTTTCTTTCCTTCAGAGAAGGGAAAATAAATCAAACTGCAGGGTTTCGGCCGAAATAAGTTGAAAATGTTTCAAAATGATCTTTATACCGAATTCAGGCTTCAGAAATGTAAATAAAGTCAGATCATGAATGAAATTTACAAATTCTGCAAAATTTAATGGATTAAAATTCATTTGAGAAGAGAATATAAGCATATATATTAATAAACATTAATTTCTTTTCTCATTTTTCCAAAACGCAAAGTGTACGCTAGGCCAAAAATTTCAGTCATGCCGTCGGCTGGTACAGTACTAGTTAACATGTTTGTTATTAGGCCCCAAACTATCTTTAATTCTTGGATTAATGCAACCAGAAGTGAAGTTAAAGCTACCAGTAATGATATGAATTAACTTATTATTCAGGAGAGTTTTACCAAATATCAAACAAAACTTTTGCTCTACAAATCTGGATGATAAGCTTTGCTGTTTTCTACCTTCATCTGGGGATGAACAGACATTGCAATACTAGAGAAATTACAATTGTTTCAAAAACAACCCATGAAATAATGGTAGTTCAATGGTATGATAGGTGTATGGTATTACAATACTAGAGAAATTATAATTATTTCAAAAACAACCCATCAAATGTTAGTTCAATGTTATGACAGGTGTATGGTATTACAATACTAGAGAAATTACAATTGTTTCAAAACAACCCATGAAATAATGTTAGTTCAATTTTGTGATAGGTGTATGGTCCTACATAGTATTTCGAACTCAAACCCGTCGTGGACTCTTTCAAATAAATTTCAGCTAATTTTTTCTAAATGCATTAGACGTTGGAATGAGCTTCAAGATTTCTCTGCATCCGAACAAGAAGATCCTAGCTCCTAGACAAAGTCATCAGGCAGCTTCGTACCACATCTTTTCATCTCTTAATTGAAGTAAATTAGTAGGGTTGAATCTAGTTCCGATTGCAAATGTGAGCCATCTAAGTTTTCCCTAACTGTTACGATTTTTCAACAAAACTTGCGTTACGTTTGGCGCTATATGATCATTCACAAGAAGTCATATTTCTTATGTCATCGCCACATGGATATTTTTCAATACAAATGAAAGAAATTTCTTCTTAACTGTTGCTAAAAATGCTCGTTAGTCAGTTCGCTGTATTTCCTCAGCCTATTAAACCACTTAACAATTTTGTCCGAACACGATTCCGGCACTGCGAAAGGGGACTTCCCTGATGTCATTTTTCTAAGCCAATCCACTGATTTTCCCGGCTTTTTCACTTTCCTTACTTTGTAATGTTTCTAGTAAGTGGGTCTAGCTCTCTATTTAATGTTGGATAGCAAAACTAGTGTAAACCAGTTTTTAGGTCAGGTTAGGTTAGGTAAACCAGTTTTTATTTCCTTTTCCCCCCCATTCAATTAAAAATTATCAAAAATTAATAAAATCAATACTTGTAAATGTTTTGACTGTTGATTTGAATTTATAAAATCGATTTGAATACAAAATTGATTACAAAAAAGGCGCTTATTTTTGCACAGAATATGGCAGAAAAAAGCTGTTAAGTGGTTAAATTCTTCACCAAACTATTATTCTTTTTAAGAAGAGATGCCCCTCTCTGTACCAACTGAGTTTGTTAACCTCGACCATACAACTCCGTAAATAGTTTTTTAATGCAACTTAATTCTGATGAGGCCTTGACAGTTTTTCTTAACCTAATGGTAATCTAGATTTCGGTTTATCATTCTTTCTCTGACTCCTCAAGCATTTAAATCCAACTCTGACAGTAGGATATGTATTAAAAAAGCTTAAAGAACGCGTATTTTTATAATAATAATTCGCTAATATTGGTGGTTAGTTTGTTACTAATTTTAATCGGAAACTTTTATGGTGTTTATTTTACCGATGTTTTTCCATTGAACAAAAAAACCAATCAACCTGAAATTCAAAACCGGCTATCAACACCAATCTTCCGAGACCTAAAATTCTTCGACAACTGCTGATTAGAAAGTTTGCCAGTGCTCGTTTTGTCTGGGAAATCCCCATCAAGATTGAGTTCTGGATCATTAAATGTTTTGAATTTGGAATGACATACAGTTGCCCAACTTGAAGGTGTTTATCTTTTCCACCGAGTGCCTATTAATTGGCATGGCGAAATCTCTCATTTACTTGTGACTGACGGTTAATCCGGCCATAGGAACAACACCCTAATTCCGCCGGATTATTTCCTAGGCCCCCTAGTATTGAACTCTAAGGCGGTATGGTAAAGACTTACTGATCATTCAGGGACAGGGTAGTGCCAAATTATCTTAACAAACTTTTCCGTTTCGTTATGTGCAGAGTGAGTAAAACAAATCAAATCAACGGCCTGACATAATTATTTGCCGTTCTTACTTTGATACTATCATGTAGAGTTGTTTAACGACTTAAACAACTGCTACCCTATTATTTCTTTCGAAAGGAATGACTAAAAAGGGAAAATTCTGATTGGCGCAGTTTATTAACGTTGGTGTGTTTTAATGGTGAATGCTGGGTAAAAAGTTTCGCGAAATCTGTATTGCAGTAAGTTGTAATTTTGAGCTTCTTTCTGTCTTTGTCAAACTGTTAAAAGAAATGTGAAAACTCTTGTTGAATAAGAGTTTTGGTAAAATTGACATAATAAACACTCTGAATCTCACAATAAAATACTCTCAGTATTTTGTATCTATCGTTAATAATACAGGGTGAATTTTTTAAAACTGACAGTGCTCAGAACCTTCCGTAGCTCGATCTATCAGCTGAAATGCCACCAAATTTGGTAGGGTGACTAATGACGACATGGGGAGAAATATTCTGTAATAAAACAAATTAGTTCCGAAAGTCGCCGATAGGGGAAATGTGGCGCTGTTGTAGTATTCACAACTTAGGGTCGTGATCTTCATTTGCCTAGTTCTATCAAGATAGACTTTAAATAATCCCACAGGAAAAAGTCGCATGAGGTTAGATCCGGGGAAAATGGACATGGAGAATGTTGTTTACAGGATGCAATGTGTGGTCCACGAGAAGGGTGGTCACATTGAATCGCACTGAAGTGTCATCACATGCTCTCGCCGAGGAAGTAATTTTTTGAATAAAGAAGAATGGTGCACTGTAATTTCATCTCTGTAACCCTTTTGGGCAGTTCATTTGCTGTATTAAAGTTCTTTTGCACTTAAATTTCTTCTTTGTTATTCATTTATCTAATTCTCAGTTGTGTAGACTACAACTTCGACACATTTTCCCCTATCGGCGATTTTCGGAACTATTTTTATTATTATTACAGAATCATTTTCCTTATGTTGTCATTAGTCCTCCTACCAAATTCCGTGACATTTCAGCTGATAGATCGGGCTACAGAAGGCTCTGAGTACTGTCAGTTTAAAAACATACACTCTGTACATGCAGGAATTTTTATCACAGATTTCCAGGGTCCAGGTTTAGTTTTTAATGTTAATGCTGATTGACATAAAAATGATACAATTTTACAAATACGAAAAGAAAATACTATTTTTTGTCGATAGCATTTATTTCCCTTCTTACTAGTTTATCGTTTCGAGCTTTGAAACAAAAGAAACGTTTCATTTAACTTCCACATTATTCACTGCGGTTTTGCAAGAGTATTATTATTATGTCTTAATATTTTCTTAGTTAAATATATTTTTCTGTATTTTCTTATGTGTAACTAAAAAAATTCATTTTATTCGATAATATCATTGCATTCTTTTTTTTAAAGCAAAAAAAAATCTGTTATTTTTTAGACGGAAAAAACGGATATTCATTAACTGATGATAATGACCGATTTTAAAATAAGAAACTTTTTTAAAACTTCTCCCCACATGGATTTTAATTCCTATTATTTTTTTATTAAATATCGTCTGGAAATATTTTTTTCAAGGATTTCCTTATTAACGTGTCTCCTCTCAACCATACATGCCAAGTAAATTATATTTATGCTTAATTTATCATTTTTCATTAATAGAAAGTCTTTCAAATATCCAGAATAAATGCTAAACTATGATTATATTCGCAAAGGCATTTGTCAGTAAATTAAGAGAATAATGTAGAACATGAAATTTTATGTTGAGTAAAATAATAGTTGTGATAAGGAAAGTTTATAAAGCCACTATTTATGTAAAAAATGGATGTTTATCTTGAAACTAAAAGACATCAAGTAAGTTATAATGCAGCAAAATTTCTACAGGAATAAATCTTTAAAAAATGGTGTTAAAATCCTGCGAATTACCTATGACAACCTAAAATGTCTTGATAAAATATGAAATGATAGAATGGCATGACATTTCTAACAAATTTTTGGTAAAAACCAGTTGATGTTCAAAATATTTTGAGTTAATATGACATTCTTACTTTTATTCCGTTTTTGCCTTTAAATAATCATAAGTAATACTTCAAAAATGTGTTTGATTTACTTAACAAATAAATATTGTAAAAATTGCTTTTTACATTCCAATGATAAATTAAATCACTTTTCCAATTGTTTGGTTTAAATTTGTTTGATATTTAGACATATGTTTATTATATTATTTTAATTTAAGCTTTTTTAGTACTAATGGGTTTTAAGTAAAAATTAAAATTAGCATTTTATTAAGCACGTTTAATATATGGGTCTTATTTGGCGCAACGTTCTATGAAATGTCAAGTTTTCTTTTGTCTACACGACCTTAATTTTTAACTTTTATAGCTACATTTTAAACATATATTTATTTGTTTATACTTGCTTTTATTTCTACGATGCTACAAAAAATATCCCCCATATTTCATTAAAATTGTTCTCATCACAAGGATTATAATTTTTAAAGGCAATCGTAAAACTATAAAAGAAGTACTAGCAATAGTCGCGCCGATTTTAGACAATCAGTCACAATTTCGAAAGGAAACTCCCTAACAATTTTAAATTAAGTTTCATTGAACATTATTCAACTCTATTTTTACAAATTTATGAAAATTCAAATATGTATGTATAAAAATTGAAAAATATAAAGAACAGGAAATCTTGCGACTTCTGGCGCGGCGATCTGAGAGATTGGATTAAGAATTGCCGGCCTATCAAATGTCGAATCTTCATTGATGCTCTCTGGTATATGAAGATAACTGAAATTTCGCGAAACCATTGCCAAATAATTTAAAGGAGGAAACCAAAGTATATAAATGCGATCTCAGAGGTCGCATCCTCTTAACTGAGAGTTAATAAAGTGTTTGAAGGAACCCAGTTGATTGCGAATAGATCATTACGTTAAGCTCCATCACCTGTAAAGGAAGAAATGTGAGAACCTAGAAAAGGATTACAGGGAAATGAAAAAAACTTGATTTTTAAAAATAGTTTTATTTTATAGAATATCGATAATTGATGTTTAACTCTTTGAACCCCGCTAGAGTACGAATTCAAGTGCCTCAAAAACTGGAGTAAATTTTCATTCATGAAATCGGAATGAAATCCTCCCTGTACAGAAATCCCAGGAGGACGACACCCTAGGCTGCACGACTAATTGTCAACAAAGAAAGGCAATTTTCTACCGTAAAATTCATCCTGGCGAACGAAACCGCCCGATTCCGGCCTATGTCGAATGAGGCGATTTGAGGCGGGATAGGGCTTATAGGGTTAAAGGTAAATTCCATGTAAAAAAAATGTATCGATTGCTTTTAAATGTATCGAAATCATTTGAGAACTATATTTAACCGCATTATTTTTCCCCCTATCAATTTCCAGGTGTGCTTTTCAGTTTTTCTAAAAATGCATGCATCATTTAAAAAAATCTATAATATATATCTGATACAGATATGAGGGTCAATTTGTGTAAGTGCTGAAAAAATTGAATTTTCTTGACTGAATATGTTAATAAGGGAAAAGAAGCTAATTAACTTCATTTATGAAGTCCTCAGAACACGTTATTTTTCTTCGTTTTTCTTTGAGAATGTTTTTTCCTAAAGATATAATTCTTTATATTTTTAACGGGGTATTCTTTCTCTAGTTCATTCCTTTCACGTGAAGTAACCTAAAATAAAGTTGACTTTCAGATCTTTTTTCCAGCTAAACCATTTCATAAGAGTGTTACGTCATTCTTTCTCTGAAACTGCAAAATAATAGCCTTCTTCCAAGAAAAATTCATTTTTTCCTAATCAAAACTCTTGAGTAACAAGAATAACGAGATAATGTTTTCCTTTTTCTCTTCTTGAAATAAAAGTATTTCCAAGAAATTTTGGCTGGCTATTGTTGAATATTAAATATCACATCTGTATTACCATTCATATTTTAGCTTACACTGACGAATTTGGAGCCAAGTTTTCTGAATCTCTTATCTATCACGAAAACAGTTTATTAGGTCAAGAATAATGTGTCTTTAGCAAATTAAAACAGTTTTCTGGTTTAAAAATGTTCATAATAGTTTAACAGGTTTTTCACCTTTGTATCATCCCATTTCTAAAATTCTAATTCTAAACTTATAGAGCACGATTACAGTTGGTAGTTTAGCAGAATTTTAAGGCAATAAAAATATTTTTTAAAATTTTACTGAAGTTCTTTTTTGACTGCTTGGTAGAAAAGGAGAATTGTGAATTTAAATATAGAACAAAAATGAAATTTACGGAAACAAAATAGCAGATTTGAGGAAAGGATTAAAATTTTGAAATTCCAGTGAGTATTCTGGCATTGTCAATAAGATATTGCATTCTTCTTTTCGAATTTTCATTGCTTATTTTATTTATTACGTACTTCTAATGGTTTTTTTATTTACATAATTTGTGCCTGCATCCCTGACATGCTGATTTACTGTCCCCAAACTGATATAATTTAAATATGTCCCCAAAGATTTAATGAGTAATATGCCGAATAAAAATTCTGAAATACAGAGCATTTACAAAAATGTTATCTCCACGACTCGAACGTAAAATGTCTAATCTGTTATCTAGCCCAGCCATCCATTCTGGAACATTTGGACAGTCGCCTTCTGAGCAGTTAAACAGATACTTTTTCGCCTCTTCTTGATTTTAAATGCATCCCCGAAGAAAGGAATCTAACGTCTTGGGGCCAGCTGATTGGATCATATTTGGAGCTGACACTCAGTTTAGTGCAATTATTTGAAAGTTGACACGATGAAGACTGCAAGTATCTTCTCAACACTGTTCTTCGATGTCGATGGTTGCTAGTGTATATACCCTATTTCACAGTGTGGTGTTTTGGCCTAGGTGCGACCAAATAAATGCAAAGCTTAGGTTGACCTAAGTACTTTATTTCACAGCTTTAATTTAAAGGACAAAGTCTAGTATAGAAGTCTTGGTTCGGAAAATTGCCGAATCTCGGTGTTGCTGCCAAAGTCCGAATTAATTCGGGACTTTAAATCCGAGCTGGTCACACAGCTCTCTGTCGGCGCTTCCGGAGTCTGAAACCAAGTTCGAGCCTCCTAAAAGTTTCTTCACCGCCCTCCTCGTTCTCCATCCAGCATTCCGACTTTATCCCCTACCTCAAGGGATGGAGCTCCGCCTTCCTTCCACTCCACTGGCTAATCATACTCCCGGGTGACCAACGACTAACCTCCCCTATTCCCAGTCGTCAAAATCCAACCGTGGGGAAGGTTCTTGGGTTTTGCCACCACCAGGCTATACAGGTGTGACTCGAAAGGGTACCTCTAATACGCTCTCTGACAGATATTGATTCCTCTGCTTTGTGGCGGCTCTCTGTGTGAAGCCATTACTCTTGCGGACGTCTCGTTAACGACCACCAGGTGCAGCTGTCCTACGGTCTGCGGCTGACATGAAAGGAATTGGACTCTTTCCCGTGGGAACCGGGCTCGCGGGAAGGAAACATCACAACAGTATCTATTTCTAAAGGCATTTGTATTGCAAATTAACTCTACATACTGATTATTCTCAGGTACGGAAACTCTCCTTACTTTTGAGCATGCATCAGGCGGAGTTGATTTCACCAAAATAGGGGTGAAATGAGAAATGGAGAGGGAAATATTTACATTTTACTTAGCAGTACATAGAAACGTTTTATTTTCATTTATTGATTTCCTGTAAAGACTATCTAAAAAAATACGCCTAATCTGACGAAAGTCATGACCGAAGAAAGAACTCCAGTAAAATGCTGTTCTTACTCATTATCTGTCACCCTTTTCCGTAGTAAAATCGTCCAAAAGTGCTAGTCTCGGGTTTTTGAAACGAATAGTCTGGTGGTTTGTATTTCCATAATGAATCTTAAACGGCCGTTGTATCATTTTCGGGGATTTCTGCTCAGCCACCTTCACATAACAATGAGAATTTTGTTTCGTAGAAATCACATTTTCAGATATAGCAGTAGTATGACTTGTGAAAAATCTGTGTTTGATTTCTCATAGTCAGGAGAACTTTTGACGATTGGTCCAAAGCATCTGCTGAAATTTAACCGGTTCAATCAGAAGAGTAATAAAACCAAATAAACATTTTGTGATACCCTGTACATTCATAATCCTACTCTCAAATGGATGTTACAGATACCTTTTACTATTTACTTAAAAATGAATAGTAAGTATATTACTATATTTTATTAATATTAAAATAGAGAAATTTCTAAATAAATATAACGCATATCGTGTATCCTATAAATGTAAAATATTTTAAACAGTATTCTTACTGTACAAAGCTACAGAAAATTATTTTATTCTCCATTCGGTTATATATCAGAAATATAATAAATAATATGGACAAGAAAATTCAATATAAACATTGTTTTGGCTCAAAAATCCCTCAATAAAGCAATTCTGTTACACTTTTCTATCAACCATTATGACTTGAAATTACAGCTACCGCATCACACGCGTTCAACGCTTTGATATAAAAATCTCCAAAACGCCTCGAAATAAATATAAAAAGCTTTGAAAAGTGCAGAAACAGAAATTTTAACTGACGCAAAGCAGGTTTTTTCTAACGGTTTTCTATAAAACGTAACGCGAAGTCAATTTGTTAGCTCGCAAACTGTAACTGCAGACGACAAATGTTCCAGAAAAAAAGGGGAAAAAATGGTTAAGAATTGGCAAAATTTTGAAAAAAACGGCACAATACGCCTTAGGAAAAAAATATAAAATAAATCTAAAAAGAACTTTTCATAGTACTTTGATAAGGTACTTATTATTCAAGTACCCGTAGGACGTTTGTAACGTTTTTGCTTATCATCTTCGGAACAGTTTTCCGTTGCAAATTCGCTTTTTGAGCGTCTCCTCTCTATAGTTATTTTTTGTTTTCTGGAAAGTTTTAACGACAGCTTTGGCAACAGTCAGAATAACAGAAAGCACTCGAGAACAAATAGAACTCCTTGGAGAACAAAGTGAAGGCTTTGTGCTCCTTTTTGTCTTATGAATTATGCACACGATTTCTTCGGAAATAATTTCCGTAAAAGAATGGTTTATAAAGATTTTATTCTTAAAAATATTGTACAAAAGAATTATTTTCCCTCATTTCTTCTAAAAGATGATTATGGGCAATTTTCGGTTTTTATCTTTTGATTTCGGATGAATATTCGACTAGGTAAGTAAGGAATGTTAAAGAGAATGCAACAGGATTTGCTTTCATTTACATTTATTTCCTCTCTAAAGATGAAAGTCATATCAGGTCTCAAAAAATTTAAAATATCTTTATTTAACACTCTCCCTTCTTTTGGTTGTTAGAAGAATGTAGAATAAGAAGCTTCACCATCCCCTTTTTTTTGCTTTATGCATTTTTTTGTTTAAATTTCATAAAGTTAAAATTCTGTCAAGATATTAAGTGCTTTGGATGACTATCTTTGAAATAGGATAGCAAAAGTATTTTATGGCTAGACACATTTGTTGCAAGTAATTTTGAGAAATGAAACTTGTGTTAGCTGAAAAGTATATTAAAACGGGTACAACACTTTTGTGATTTATTCATCTTTGGACAAAAACATTAAATATAATAACTAAATAGGTGCAGAGATAAAAATTATATAGTTATCCTTCTCTTACCGCCGTATAATAATAAGTTTTTTTAAATTTCTGATTTGAATTATTTTAGAATTTGAAATTAAACCTGGTTATATTCACATCTCGTATCTTTCTATGTCCAAAGATTCTTACAATGATAGTAGGCAAATTGCTTCACGAGAAGCTATCCAATAACTTTTCAATCAGGAAGCAATTTGAAAAATTTGAAATCGTCGTTCTGAAATTAGATTTTCTACGCGCAATCAGCAAATCTGATTTCGTATATCGAAGAATAAGGATCTACAGGAGGTTTTTCGATTTTTATAGCAAACACTGCTTGAATAAAATATGGCGAAAAGAAAAGACTGTAGAATAAAGGAAATGCAGCGATTTAACTAAAGATATTAAGTCTATTTTTAACTTGTAGATAGACTTATTAACTTGAACGGATAGGTTACTCACTGATATTTATGGACTTGAACAAACTCAAAACAACTACTAATAAAAACTGGAATTGCGCCACTTACGAAGAATTAAACTTGTAGATAGACTTACTAACTTGAATGGATAGGTTACTCACTGATATTTATGGATTTCAACAAACTCAAAACAACTACTAATAAAAACTGGAATTGCGCCACTTATGAAGAATTAAACTTGTAGATAGACTTACTAACTTGAACGGATAGGTTACTCACTGATATTTATGGATTTCAACAAACTCAAAACAACTACTAATAAAAACTGGAATTGTGCAACTTTTGAAGAATTAAACTTGTAGATATGCCATGCAATTAATTAGTATTATTACTAAAGATTATGTTTTACATTACATTCCATAAAAAAATAGGTAGAATGCGTTATTTCATCCACTGCACTGCTGCCGTTGACAAAGCAGTGAAGAATTAAATTTTGTTTCTTGAACAATATCAAGAAACGTATTAAGATTATAGTTGTGCTTGTGAATCTCAATACAGATTAGATGAAAGCCATCGCATTCATTGAATTTCTTTCCTCGTTATCTTAATTGGAGTTTACGGCACAGCACAGTGGCGTTGTGCTCTGTTAAGGAAAAGAAGATAGGATAATTGAAGTAATCAATCCTAATTTATCGAGCAGTTTTCTTCCTATTTTTTTCTTTAAGCAGATAAAAAAAACATTGATTTTTCAATTTTTAACAATACAAACATAATGCAAATAATTAGAAGTTCAATTTTCATCGAAAAAAATATTTTCAGACAGGTCGCCGACGATTAACTTACAGGAGAGAGCAGACTTTTGTCAGATAAATCTTTTGATGGGAAAAAAAATTCAACTCGGGATTTTGTCGTTACTAAAAGTGACTGCAATGACAAATTTATAGTATTTTTTAATCTTACTTTCACGAGGTTTAACGATGTAAATTCCTCGCAGGTAAGCAGTCGATCGAGTAGAAATAACAAAATCGATCTCGAAATAACTCTCGAGGCGCATAGACAATTTTTGAATAATAGATCGCTGTCACACTTTGATTGTGTAAGAAAAATGGAGACGCCCTACTGGAGCTTTTAGGTTCCTTAATATCCATCGGAAACCGATAAGCGATGGGGATAAAATTAAATGGAATAAAATAGGTAATCGCTTGGTTTGATAGATACATTGCACGTAATAGTTATTCTCTTCCAAATGCTCGCAAAAGTACGGGGATTATCATGCTCGCAGAAATGTATTTGTTTTGGAGCCGTGTCACGTACCTACCATCTTTCCCCCATGTTTTTTCATGATTCTGATAGGACGCATTCATTGACTAGATATTGAGTATTAACAGTTGGTGGTTATTATCTATTTGGACCTCCATCTTGTTCATAAGCAGTTTTGAATAATTTTGTAACATACATTTTCAAGCAAATCGACGCTAGAGGAACAAATTATTTATTCCATTTATTATGAGAAGCATAGAATAAAATCAAGATGTTAATGGTTTGTGGAAGTGTTTAATATAAATTTATTTGCCAGGTGCGTGCGAATGGATTTGTTTAGTAGCATCAAAATGGTTGTGATGAATAATCCTGTAAGATTCATAAAGCACAGCAAATACAGATTTTTTGCACTTTGAAATAACACAAACATCAATTATAAAAATATTATAACATAGGTAAATACATTATTATTATATAAACGAGAAAACATTAAAAGGTAATGCATTTATCAAAATCAATTTTGTCATATCGAAATTCAGTAGACAGAGACAAACGGCATTTCACTTCACATGGGGATAAAGAAAGGTCCTATCTTTCGCTCGTGGCAACACAAATATATCAAAGCTTATTTAAAAACTCCTGATAAACTCTACTTGTATGTTTTTGTTACAGTCACTCTGATGCTTTTACCGACAAAATTCATAATGTATAATCAATAACAAAGTCTTTGGCAAATAATCAGTATGTATATAAATAATTACTTTTTTCAATATTTTAAGGCTGAATTGTGAAGCTATGTTCACTATACGTTTACATTACAGTATGAAGTTACATCAATTTTGACACTATTTAAAGTATTGATCTACATATTAAAGAGTTCATATAAAACAATTAACTAACTACGGATTTAACGTCTTATGATTTTCGTTCACTGCAGATTTAAGGCGATGCTGACGCATCAACTATATAAAGAACTATATTTTTTTCTTAGAAACGTTTCGACCTAAATTTGAACAAAATATTTATATATTCATAGATTTGTTAAACGCATAGCTGTTATCAGAAGAACCACATTTCCGAAAAATTACTGGAGCAGAACAGATGAAAGATTTTGTTGCGTTGCAAAAATGAAACAAACGCAAAAAATACAGCAAACTGACAGTAAAGAGAAAAAAATGGAATGAAACCTCGACCTAGCAGACGTATAATTCAGCCCTTTATATACAATTTTCATTAGTTTATATGGAATCTCAATCCTAAGGCTGTTTTTTGTTTCCTTTCACATGTCCAATCGCTAAGAAACCGCTGAACCTCATATCCCCAACTGGTTATCAAGACCAGGATCCTATCAAGCCTTAAACCCTCGACAAGTGCTGTTTAGCAAATTCAGACATGTCTATCATGGCCATTCCTTTCCTGGTGCCGCGGGATCACTAAAATGTTCCGAATTGGATTTGACATAAAATTGCACAACCTTAAGTTGGTTATCTCTTCTGCCGAGTGCTTATTAATTGGAGGAGCGAAATTTCTCATTTACTTGTGGCTGACGGCTAATCCGGCTCTGACCATTTCGTGTGCCTTAAGGGAAGGTTATAGCAGTGGGCATGGTGGGTTGGTAATGACTAGTCTGAGAGTCCAA
>BGPR01006978.1:32362-49259 GCA_013235015.1 Araneus ventricosus
TAAATTCTAGCTGAGGGGACGCAGTTGGCCTAAGGAGTAGAAATTATACAAATCCGATCCTGCATTATGGAATAATATTATTTTTCCTAACCACTTAAATGAATAGTTTTTGCTAACTAATAAGATGACCCTCCTGTTTTGGAAAGGGGCCGTTTTCATTCATCTACAAGGTACAGAATACTTAAGTTGTTTATGGATCCTCATATTTGTGTCAAATTATAAAGCTAATTAATGATTCAATTTAGTTTATGACAAAATTTCTGATAATTGATGCACGAGTATTCTCGGCTGTTAAGTTGTGATTAAAAAGATTATTTACAATTTGAGAGAAAGAACTTGATCTGAACTGCAAATTAATCAAACAAACAAAATAATCCTCTTGATTGAATGTATATTTTCAGTCTAGAAATAATTTACTGCTTGAAATAGTCATAAGCAAGTACTAAAGAGATCTATTGACGTTTACCTCCTTTTTCATAGAAAGAAAACTATCTGCAACATAATTAAATTGCTTTTGAAAATCGCAAAGGTAAAACGAATTTTATGGGACGTGGTTTATATTCTCGTTTTCGATCAATTTATTTTTTAAATAATATTCTTCATAACTATTTTTTCTTTCTGCTAAAGTCGCCTTCATTTCTTCTTTTGTTTTCCTTTGCATGAATAAGAAAAGTTCCTAAAAAAGTAAAAAAATAATTTTAACAAGTCTGATCCTAACTTTCAAATTTAATTACTCTGCCGACGTGGATGTACGGACATCAAAATGATCTTAATATAACAGAGATTTTTAATAACAACTAAATTCATTAGAGAATTCATTAAGATTACGCGTTACAGATGCGTGTTTCTGCCTGGAAGTTGAATTTGACAGTTTTATTATTTCATTTTTTTATTTTGCTTTTAAATGTAGATTTCCATGCTACTGATGAACATTATATTTCCTGATAAATACATCCTTTAAATGTATATTGTTTGTTTATTATTTTTGATCTTTAACTATCTTTATATTACTTATAGATCTTATTAGTGAAATAGATTTTGCTTTTTGCATACGTTTATTTTAATCATTTTCAGTTCTATGACACTATGCACAGTAAACTTAGTGTTTTCAAAAAACATATTTCATTTTTTAATTCTTATTTAAAATTAAATCAGCTCAAACTTTGAAATTGAAGCCATCTTTCAGAAATTGTTTCTGTATACTTATAAATTAAAATGAAACACATGCGGCTGCGGTTTTACTTATCATCGAAGCAGAATGTTCATTATTTTACAAAAAAAGATTTTTTAACTGTAAATTATATCTTGTATTCAAGGTTTATGTATTTCGTATATTCAGATAAACATGAAAGTAAAACCGTGATATTAATGCATTATGTCTTGAACGCTAAATGATTTTAAATAACCCAATTGTCAAATGTAACCAGCCTTTTTAACTTCAAATAAAATCTATTTTAAGAGCAATTTTTCTTTGCTTTCACCGATACATCATATATAAACGATAATAAAGGGTGTACACAAAAGAAGTGACACATTTCAGAAATTAATAAAAAAATGCTAAAAACCATCTCAAAAAGTTTTTTTTTCAGATAGGTAACACGCCGTTATGTCTTTCTAAATGTGTTCAGCATGAGAAAATCTCCGGTAAATGATTCATGATCGCAGAAGCCGATGCGTGTTTTCTGGTTTATTTTTTTAGTTTTTCTGAATATCACGATAAATCTTCAGTTTTCACACTATATGTGAATTAACAAATTAAAGAGCGTAAAATTTCCTATAAATACACGCTTTTATTTTTCTTCCATTTTTAATATTTTTTCAAAAAATGCTTCGAAACAAGTTTTTGATCTCCAGTAATTTACAACACCCTAGACCACCGAAATGGCATGTTTCCTATCTGAAAAAAAAAATTTTGAGATGCGCTCTCATTTTAAAAAATTCGTAATTCCAGCATTTTTAGTTTTATTAAATTAATTTTGAACGTGCCTAATTTTATTTGTGTACACACTGTATATTAAACACGTAAGATGTAACAAAGATGATTACAAATTTTAAATGACTATAACTGCAACAAATGCAAACTATCATAATTTAAATTAATACAAATTTAGAATTTACTTAATTTATAGGATTTCATACGATTCCAATCAATTAAAGTGGATACTTTTAATTTAAAGTGTAATAAGGGTTGTCAAGTATGATTAATCTTAAGACTAAAAAGACTGTACAACGTTAAAGTTTCGTATATATCCGGTAATCTGCAAGATTTCTAAATCAATAATAACCAAGTCATCCAGTATGGGTATACGTTTTAAAAAGCTTGTGAATCAATTACCAAAGTTTTCCGCAATCCACCTTTTAAAATTTTATTTGAATAAATCAAAGAATTTTATTATATGAAAAAGCGCTAATTTTACCTTTAAGATTTAACTTTAAAGAGCAATTAACTCATTTCCAAGCTTTATGTATGATCTACATTCTGGAAACAAAGACGATAAAATTTGTTGATAAATATTACCCGTTGAAAACTGGATGGTTTTAAATCCAGAATGCGCCAGAGTTTTGTAAATATGCCAGTTCATCATCTGTTCAATTTTTTTCCGGTTATTTTGTGGTTACTTTGAGAATTTTCATTTCTTTTACTTTTCGCATACGAAGTATACAAAGAGAAAGTACTGTAACGTCAAAAGAACTCGAGATTTTGACTAATTTCCACCTCCCTGAGTCCGAAAGATAATTTTTTAATTATGTCTGTCCGTGTGTTCTTCCGTCTATGAACATGATACTCAAACACTTTGAGAGCTTAGCAGATGAAATTTGGTATGTGATCTTGAATACATAATTTGTGTTTATCAAATTTGGACAAAACTATCTAGGAAGTCTTTTGTCCGCTGCGCGCGTTCATGTGAAGAACTATAACTCAAAACTTCAATAGCTAAATGGATAAAATTTGGCATGCAGTTTTAATCATCAGAATGTATGTCAGTATCAAAATTTGGGCTGAACTCCGTCAATGCGCTTACTGCCCGTCAGTCTGTAATTCGCATACTTCTGAAACATCATAACTGTAAACTCGCATGTGATAAATAAAATTTGGTGCAAGGCCTGCTAACATCAATTGTAGACACGTGCCCAATTTTCGTTTCAATCGGTCGAAAATTCTGTTAAAATCGCTTATTTATCTTTCTCATCACAAATGACGCGAGGCCGTTACTGGTCATTCAGTGATTCACGTGCGCTAATCCTTTCCGCTTCTACCCACGCCTCTCGCCTCCAAGCTTCCAATTCCCAAGCTTTTTTTCCTCCCACCGCATTAGGACGCTTGTTCGTTTTATTCCCTTTAGCTTATTTTTTCTCCACATGTGTTAGGAGAGCAATATAGAAAGTTTGAGGGAGACCCCCTGATGGTTTAGATTTAGTACACTTAAAATACCCTGATAATTTATCTTACTTCTAATTTCCCAGTCTAATTTTAACTGTTTGTTTTTTAAACTGACAAATAACAACTGTCATAACATAAGTGTTTTCTTATCGCCACCAATTATTTTTCACAGCTTAAAAATCTATGTTCCAAGTTAATTTCCTAATTATAGGCTGTTCTTGTATAAAGGTAAGAAGTGTACTTTTTCAGGATGTTTCAACGATCATGCATTATTAATCTTTTGTTCATAAATAAAAACAATTGTTGGAGTTGAGCTCAAAATGTTTTATAGAAAATGGATGAAACTTTATTCAAAACCATCGTTGAGAGAGAGAACATTATCTAGGGCTATTTTGAAAAGAATTTTCACCCTACATTTGGAAGAAAATTTGATAAAGGCGAAGAACCATGTTCGATGAATACTCAATAAGAAATATCCTTATTTAAAAATTAGACATCATACAAGAAGTTAAAAGTAATATTTTTTCAAATACAACAAACCGTTTTCCACTGTAAAATAGTCATCTTTCCGAACTAGACATGTCTCAAAAGTTAAGTTTTTGTTAAATGTGATCGCAATATTTACTTAGATTTATAAATGATTCACTTTCAAACATAATTACACTCTACTTTACTTGTAGCTAATAATTGTATAAATTGCTCTTTTTAAACTTTCACATGAAGAAAAAATAAATAACTATGGGAAACCAACGATGTCTTTAAATCCTTCTAAGACATAATAAAAGCACAATTCTGCATCGCATTATTGCATACGTTGATATCTCCATCTTAAACAAGGGGTGAAATGAAACGGAAAGGTCACTTCTCAGTTAATTGGGAACATCTGTGTTTTCTGAATGATCTGTAAGTCTTCATCATCCCTGTATCCGGCAGACCAGGTAAATTGCTTCGGGAATAACAATTCTTTGGATTAGATATTCTCTCATGCGGTTGGCAAGGATAATTGGACCCTCTACCGCGCTTATCTCCTAAGCGATATCGGAACCTCACCTCCCCTTAGAAGAAGGAAACCGCCTCAGACCGGCCTTCTTCGCTGTTAAGGGGAAATTTTTATTTAGAGACGCGAGGTGTCAGAGGATTAATTAAGCTTGCAAGATCCAGACCTGCACAATCGTTGTTCGCAATAAAGGAAGAAACAACATCGAAATGATCATTTACTTTAAACTTGTTAAATAAAATCAAGTATGTAAATAGAAACAGATTGGAAACGCCACCAGGGATGGGTTGCCAACTCAGTAGAGAACGGTTAATTAAGTGGCAGAATGTCTCAACATCAAGAAAGCATGGTTGGCAAGAGGAAAAGCGCGAATTGTGAAGAGAAACTTGAACTAACTTTCCACCTAGACAATTGTTTCCCTCTACTTTAGACTTAAAACTCAAGTGGCACAGATTAAGAGATGTCCACTTAATAGATAGCATGACTACTACTATTTAGTGTTTTGTTACTTACCAGAGCTTTAATTAGCTGGTTTAATTGGCAACTTTTAATTAACTTGTAGCATCCCTATTAGCACAAGATATTCCACGGTATCTCCACGATATTATTCGATATTCTGAATACCGTACAATAACGTGGAGATATCGTAGCAATATTGTGGAACATCTTGTGCTAATAGGGATATGTATACATATTAATTAAATTAGCTAGAAAGGACAATCCAACTTGAAAAAGCAACTTAACAATGAATTAAAATGCATTGTGTGTTATTCATGATGTATCTGTTACCGGCAATATATGAAAGCTGGCATTCTTTAGAATACCTAGGCATTTTATACAATACCGAAAACTGGCTGGCGATGTATGAAACTATTAGCATTTCGCACATTTCCTAGGCATTCTATAGAATGCCAAATGACAAACAGCAAAGTATGAAATATATAGTCGATTCGATTTTATAAGAATTAAAATTTAGTGTAAAACAAAATTCTTTCTTCATGCAACAAGTATTTTTTTCGCTTAAATAATAAAGGCATAAATTTTTTTTCGTATAAATTTTTCTTTTACGTATTTTGAATCAGAGTTTTTTCATGGCACTCTTTCATAATTTTTTAAAAATAACATTTGTATTTTTGATGAATGCAAGTCTTTTAAATAATAGTTTATCATGAACTTTTTCATATGTAGCATTTTTCATTTTATAGAATATGCAATGAATAGGGAAAGTATATAAACTCATATTTCATACTTTTTCTAAAAAATCCCGGCATTCTATAAACTGCTTAGGTATTCTATAGAATGCCGCCGTCTCATGCATTGCCAGTAACATATTGACTCCCATTTTTATCGATATTTTTTTATTTGGTTAAATTTATTATCCTTAATTATCTCTGCAATCACATAGGCGAAAAGAATGCAATGTTAGGTATAAAAAACAATAGTAAATTTATAAAATTGATAATTATTCTTGTAAAACGCAATACTGAATAAATGAGAAAATTGGAAATGTAATACACTTCAGTACAAAAAAATCGCTTTATCCTGCTATAACACACTTATACATTGATCTCTTTCAAGTAAACGGGAATAAGAAAGTCTAACTAATCAATTTTAACTTATCCGACAATTTTATTCCTATCAATTTCCAATAAGAGGAAAAATATATTAATTCTAAACTTTTTTAACTATCCAAAAATAATGCAAATAACGAGACATAGAAAAAAATCGAATTTTCATCGAAAAAATGATTTTCAGACTAGACTCCGAAAATTGACTTACTGGAAACTTCAGTTTTTTTGTCAGATAAGTATCCTTTTATGGGAAAAAAGATAAATTGGGAATTCTGTCGTTACTAAAAGTGATTGCAAGGACAAATTTATGACATCTTTTCTTATTGGCACGAGATTTTGCAACACAAAGTCCAGGCAGGTAAGCAACCCATTGAGTAGAAATAAAAAATTCGATTTCGAAACAACCCTCGAGACGCATAGGCAATTTTTGAATAATAGATCGCCGTCACACTTTGATTGTGTAAGAAAAATGGAGTCGTCTAATAGGAGGTTTTAAATTCCTTAATATGCATCGGAAATCTATAAGCTATGGGTACAAAATGAAAGAGAATTAAGAAGGGATCGAGCGTATGGTTTGATAAACACCGGGCACGTACTAGTCATTCTCTAGAAATACTTGCAAAAGCACGGGGATTCTTATAGTGACCGAAATGTATTTTTCTTGGAGCTAAGTCACGTAATTTCCTTTTTTACTACCTCCCTTACGTTTTTGCGTTTCCGAAAAACACATTCATGGACTATGTACCGAGTATTGTACTTTCCTTTGGTTTTGTTACACTTGTTCAATCAAATCGATGGAAATTGGATTTGCAATCTATTTCTTTTGTTATTAAAAGACACAAATAAAAGATCTTTAAGGTATGCAAGAGTGGTTATTGGTAGTTCATTTGTTTGTGGAGTGCAAACGGTTCAGTTTTGTTAGTTAACAACAAAATGCTCTTGTGCGAAATATGTGTGTTTTCATGTGTTGTGTAATATTTTGTGTGGCTTTTATATGATTTTGTGAATGTTTTATTCTTTTTAAATTTTTCTCCACCTTGTATAGCTTTCACTCCATTTCTCGTTATTATTCATTGTTTGTGTTTATGTGACCAGTTATTTTGCATTTATACATTTTTTTTAAAAAAATTTGACATGTTTCGGTTTCTATTCCCTTTGATTATTCACTTCATTGCTTAAAACCATTCATGTGTTCGTATGGATGTGACCAATTTATTGTATATTTGTTTATTCCCCCTTTTCAGTTTGGAATTTGCATTTTAATTTGAAGCAATATCAAATAAAAAATCGAAGCAATATTTAATTTGAATCTTTTGCTTACTTCTGTAAGCTTCGTGTTGAGTTGTTGGTGCACAAGGAGTTTTTTCTCAAGAGTATGCAAAAAATATGCTATAAGCATATAGAGCATGTAAACAACAAGAAAAAATCTATAGCAAATTAAATTTTTTTTTAAAGTTTTCTTTAAGAAGAAAGTAAAATTTAAAACTAGAACAAGAAAATAAATTTTAATAAGCAAACAATAAAATTAAAATAAAATAACAAAAGAACTTTTTAAGAAGAAAGAAATAAAATTAAAAAAAATTACGCCAATGTTTAAGAAGCGCGCAATTGCAGCAACTAAACTTAAAACAAAGAACTGTAGACAGATAAACATATAGCCAAAAGTAAAAAAAGAAGGAAATAAAAGCAATCCTAGAGTAATTCGAAGGTAACTAAAAGCAGAAAACTAAACAAGGAATCCATTCAAGTTCACTTTCTCAAGGGCTAAGAACTTTTCGAAATGGATTCAAAGGAATGTTTCGGAAATTTTCTATTAGAAGCAAGCCATTAGGCTTCTCTTAGCCCGAACTTCTCTCCCAAAAGACAGAATACCAGGAGGGAAATCACAAGATCAAACATCAAACGAACAAGGAAATAACAACAAAAACGCTAATAAGAAATCAAAATATTAGCCATCAAGTTTAAATAATAAACTTTCATAATATAAGCATATAGGACAATCTTTCAAACAAATTTGCCTTATCTTGGGTGATTTATTGGAAAATTGTATGTTTCTATTTCTGTCGTAAACTTTCATTTAAGAGATGTGCATCGATGAACGAATCTCAAAATTAAACCAATGAAAATGGAAGAAAAATATATCTGTTTTAAAATGATCTGACAATTTAAAATGATTCATATCAATGAAACCGATCTTCATCATTCAGGTTTTAAATTTTCATTATCCCTTAAGTGCATGATTTTTTATTGTTTTTCTAATACAATGTTCGATTATTCTATGTTATTTCCCGCCAAATTAAGTGAAAACCAGCACTAAAACCATCTATTGGAGGGAAAGGTGCAATGATCCTTCTAAAAACATAAAGTAGCAGAAAAAACATAGATTAATTAATGGAAATTCCACCTGATACCAACCAAACACAATTTTTTTACATGTTGCAGATATTCTACACGATGCATTTAAGTGTTATCTTCAAAGTCAACCAAATACTTTAAACATTTTGAATTGCAATAATTTCATTTCTCACGCTTTTCGGTTCTCTAGGGGTCAAATTTAGAACATTTCTCAGATCTCCACACAAAAATATCACATACTTGAATCCTTGTCAATCACTGCCACCGACAATCACTGCCACCGACACGCAGGCGAGTCCAGAACCTATTATAAAATTAGATGACGTTTTCTCTACTGTAGTTAAGAGATGGCGGCGAAGGGGTTATCTAAGGTTGAAGGTTCGAATCTCAGACGTGAATAGTGGCAGTGAATATGTTAAACTGCTTCAGTCAATTTTCGACTTAAGTTCAGTTACTTTGTTGTATTTTTATTGTATTCTCTAATTCATGATATTTCGATTCCAATTTTTACCGATAAAAATATTTTTTACTTGGTAAAATTTATTCTTCTTAACCATATTAAGGGTCGAGTTTTTTCTTCTTTGCTATATAATATGATGACCCCTCCTGTTTTGGAAAGGGTCTGTCGTTTTCATTCATCTAAGAAGGCATAGAATACTTGAGATGCTTATGGATTCTACGTGAATTTTGTGTCAAATTACAAAGCTATTTAATGATTAAATTTTAGTTTCTAATCCTGAAAATGCGATAATCCCGTGCACATCAATACGACAGACGCGAGACTTACGGAGATAATTATCTCTGCAAAGACACAGGAGAAAAGAATCCAATTTTCTGTATAAAAGTAACTGAAAACTTATACTGTAAGGTAAATGTAAAAGTAACAGTTTTCTGTATAAAAAAGTAAGAATAAATATATGAAATTGATCACTATTCTTGTACAATGCAATACTTACTGTATGAAACAAATTTGAAATGCAATACACTTCAGTTCAATCAATCACACGCTCCATCCAGCCATAACACATTGATGCATTGTTCTCTTTCAAGTAAACGGGAATAAATTAGTCCAACTACTCTCTAATTTAAGCTTATCCGGCCATTTTCTTCATATCAATTTCCGATAAGCAGAAAAAAAATATTAATTCTAACTTTCTTTCATCTATCCAAAAATAATGCAAATAGCGAGACAGGGAAAAGTTAAATTTCCATCGCAAAAACGATTTTGAGACAAGACTTCGAAAATTGACTTACTGCAAATTTAAGTTTTTTATCAGATAAGTATCTTTTTATGGGAAAAAAGCCAACTTGGGAATCTTACTATTAATAAAAGTGATTTGTGAAGACAAATTTATAACATTTTTTTTTCTTATTGGCAACGAGATTTAACGACACAAATTCCACGCAGGTAGGCAACCCATTGAGTGTAAATAACAAAATCGATGTCAGAATATCTCTCGAGGCGCATAGACAATTTTTGAATAATAGATCGCCGTCACACTTCCATTGAGTAACAAAAATGGAGTCGCCTAACTGGATCTTTAGTTTCCTTAATATGCATCGGAATCCGATAAGTGACGGGGACAAAATGGAAGAGAATTAAATAGGTATTGCTTGGTGTGATAGGCAACTCGCACGTAATAGTCATTCTCTCTCAAATGCTTGCATAAACACGGAGATTTTTATGAAAGCAGACAGGTATTTGTCCTGGAACCTTGTCACATACCTGCTCCGCCTCCCTTGCGTTTTTTTTTATTCTGAAAGGACACATCAACGGACTAGATACCGAGTATTGACAGTTAAAGATTATTATTCATTTCTACTATCTTTTCATTTTTGTTACGCTTGTTCAATCAAATAAATGGAAATCGATTTTCATTCTATTTCTTTTGTTATGGAAAGACACAAATAAAAGATCTTTAATGTATGCACGAGTAAATGGAAATTTATTTGTTTGTGTTGTGAAAATTGTTTAGTTTTGTTAGTTAACTTCAAAATGGTCTTCATGTGCAATAAGCGTAAGTGGCATTCTTTCAAACTATTTGCCTCATCTTGGGTGATAAACAGTAAAACCTTGATTAACCCTTTGTGGCACAGTGTTTCATTGCATGGGACACTAACTCGACTCGCTTCTCAAACCGTTAAATTAACTATAAATGAAAAAATGGGTTGTGATATTTCCCCTTTTCCGTCAGGACATTTTCCCACGAGAATAGAGTCGACCACTTTTCACTTAGACCACAAACTGAAAGCCAGCCACACACAGTGGTCATTAAAATTACATTAGCAAAAATAACACTTGCAAACTGAGGTCGCGGAGAATGCACAGGGTAAATAACTATCAAACGGTGAATACGGATCGGTTATCAGTACATTAGCGGTGTAGTTTGATGAGACACTTGCATAGCTCTTGTGGTTAGAATCTCCAGGAAGGATCCCACGGTCGAAATTGACCATTGGGGACATAGGTGGTTAGTCGTTGACCGGATGACAGGTTCGGTTAACCAGTGGAAAGAAAGGGACGCGAAGCTCCGCCCCTTCAGGTACATACAAAATGGGGTTGTTGAACGGAAAGAAAGGAGAGCAGTGTCAACAACCGATTAGGGAGTCTCGAAATTTTTCAGACTTCCGCAGCGCAGAAAAGAGATGTGTGACCAGCTCTGATTAAAAGTTCCGAATTGATTCTGACTTTGGCAACGTTCCCTGAGAACCAGAAATTGTTTTCGAAATCTCGGTTCGTCGAATTTCGGAACATTTCGGGCACTCCTTGAAGTCTTAAGACCGTGATTATTCTATCACCCTGATAGGAGAATTTAGAGGTCTGCCTTGAACTTTTGTTTGAGCTGAAATTTATTTTTTTACGAAGCCGTTCGGAATACGGTGTTCTTGATCTCCTTACCTTGTGGAACTCTGACACGCTATTGAACTTTTACATCAATTGAACTTTGAGCTCTAATGAACGATCTTTGTAGATATCTAATTATTCAAGATTTCTTATGCAAGTAACTTTTATTTAAATCATAGCTGTGGATAAAGTAATTAGGTCAACCCAAGAATTTCATTTATTTGTCTACACTTGGTCGCTCAAAGGCCAAGACACCACAAGGCTTACTACAGGATTTTACATCTATAAGTGGGCCAAATGAACATTTGAGGGAATTAACCGAAAAAACACCAATAGAGGTTTCCAAGACATTTTATTGCTTCACCGCAATGCTCGCTTAGAAGCGCTTTTCAGAGCCCTAGTTGCGCAGTGTTCCCGCTCATGGAACACCCACCGATTCAAAACTGTAAGGGCAATATTTAAAAGTTACACCTGCGCATTCCTTTATATCCACATAGACCGCCTGCAACAATTTTAGTCTGAATTTAAACTTTAAATGGTAGTGAGCCGTAAAGGGTTAACCTTTGGACCTGAGCTGTGGAAGATAACCGAATAGACGGATAACTGATTTGTTTTAGGGGTCTATTCTGGTACCCCCGTTGGGTTGGGAGACGTCACTTTTTCCGCACGTTAACAACGGGAAAAGTGACGTCTCTCAACCCAACCGTGGGTAAAAGAATAGACCCGTTAATATGTATATACGTTAACATGATTTCACTTCAGGCTTGGGACGAAAATGAAATCTAATTTCAAATTGAATAATACATGCATATTGTATTTAAAGGGACACATTACTAAAAATGACCAAAATATCAATTTTTAATTAATTGGTTAATTTTGTTGATCTTATCTTTCTACTAAATGTATCAGAATTTCAAATTTGTACCTTTTAATATTATAGAAGTTATTTATTTTTTTATTTACGATTACCAATAATAAACAAATGACAACTTTAACTGGATTTTTCTCCATTACTTTTCAAAATGGTAAGGCTATTTTCCTTTTTCAGATAGAGCTTTCAAATTTTTTGTACTTGTTTATTGTTATGCATATGATAAAACTGTGCATGCCATAAGCATTTAGTTGCTTAGTTGTTTTTATATGCAAGATATAAATATATGATAAAATTTATTCCAATATTTCTCGGAATACAGGAGTAAGCATTTTATAATACAACCGTCAGAACTTTGAAAAAGAACAGTCGACGTCTTAAAGAAAATATCCAACTTTGAGTACATTTGCTTATCAAAGTTTCAGTTAAAAGACATAGCTGAAATGTTCACAATAGGTAAATAAAATTAACATAACTCTGATATTCTTGGTTGGTTGCTGTTGTTTATAGCCAAGCTGTGCCAAACCAAGGAGTCATGAAATGGGGAGAGAGAAACACTTTGTAAAAGCAAAATCTAGAAAACATGTCTACTATCAAGCGTAATCCGATTTCAGGTCTGAAAATAACTTCTGTAAAAAGCTTTAAAGTATGAAAATTGCTCTAATACCTTTATCTTGACAGTGGAGTAGCTGCTCTAATGAAAATAAAATCCGTGAGACATTCTGGTATTCATTTCGTCTCTCAAAATTGAGAGAAATTTTTAAGAAAACTATTTCACACATTTAAACGTTGATAAAAAAATATTTAGATGCAATACTGATTAGATTTAGATTCTTGCATTTTTTGATACGGAGTTAATGTCAATTTATTTTCATAACTATTCACTTCTCTTTGGTTTCTATTATAATCCACTTGACGTTAGGAAATATATTGTTGCAAAAGTCTTACTGTGGGTGTATGGTGCAAATATTCCAACATGCAGGATAATGGAGAATGAAAGTTTATTTACAAATATGCAGGAAAACACGTAGCACAGGTACAGGAAACAATAGTTCTTGCACAGATCAGCAATGTAAACAGACAACAATTCACAGGTAATAACAGTTCAGCACTTGGTTATTTATCAACACAAACAGTCAGCAAATAGCTAGTAACGACAATAACTGCACTTTCAATAGCGCTCCGCTCACCAGCTTCCTAGCTCGCACTGCGGACGAAGCTCTAAAGTCGTTCCCAATGGATCAACACACTATTACCGCTCGGCGTCTAACAGCTTATTAGCTCGCACAGCGGATAGAACTCCAAAGACGTTCGTGCTCCAAGGCGATCCCAGTCGACCAACACTCACTCCGTCGTCCAAGAGCTCTCTTTATATAGTTCCCCCGGCAAGCCGTGACGTCACATGGAATGATCTAGCACATTCTTGGCGTATCTTCTCTCCTAATAGAGATATCGAGAAGATTCCAGCAGCTTTGAGATCCCATATTTCGTCGCCAAAGTCGCCAAATTTGTCGCCAAGTCGCCAAGATCAGGGGTCCAGACATGGCTACTGTCCGTCATCTCATACTTACCCCTGTAAAACTCTCTTCCGAACCATAAGACTCACATTGCTGGGAAGCGACTTTCCATGTTTGTAACAACAATATTCATAATTTTTACAAAATTATTTGCCAGCAATAGCCAGTGTTTTTGCCAGCAAGGTTTAATGGTTCCCGGAGCATAATAGGATATTTTCGCTTCATCATCAGTGGTATAGCAAAGGTAAATGGTGCCTGGTGCATATTATCGATAATTCTCCCCTCATAGTATTTAGTTTTATAAAAGGACTGAAACGTGCATTAAGAAAAGATTTCAATCGCCAACTTTTGCATCCAAGCGAACAATATTGATGTGTGGAAGAAAATAGCAAGAATTTGAATAATCAGTATGGTTAATTTGATAGTCATCTTGCGTCTAATTAAAAATACAAGACTTTATTATTTTATTTCTCAATATTTTTTATTACTTGACTTATATTCTTGATTTTCACTCAGTGAAATGATCACTTTCCGACGTGGATAAATCTTGATTCTTTCAAATTTCAAGTTTTCTGTTGGAAAGTGCATTTCTGCATGTTGAAACAAAGGACAACAAAATCTTCAAATCAAAGGAAACTACTATAAATAATAAGCTGCTGCCCTTTTCAGGACAATTTTCTGAATGGAAACTTCATTCATGAAATATAAGGAACAGTGATGAAACATCCATTTATTCGTAAAAAATTATGGAAATTCTATTCGTATTCAAAATTATACTTCGGGCACAATATTCATAATCAGTTTTTTTCGTTTCGGAGAACATTATATACTCTACAACATTTTATAATGGTTCTTAATAATAAAGCAGTGGGCTTGTAATTACTATCTGATATGTTAAAAAATTCTTTTTTTTCTGCCCTCGCCTTCAAATAAACACGCTGTGAACACATACATAGTCAACTTTTCTGCGACAAACTATATCATTAATTTCTTTTACAAACCATATTTCATTTTTCCTGGAGTTTGGATTATAAAATACGAGAAATCATTTTAAATGCGAAACTATAAAGAAAACTATAAATAATTTTTTCTGTTGAATCTATAGTTCTGAGAATCTAAAGCGCATTAATTCCCAGAATTATTGCCTCATTCTCATTTTTTTCCCACAAAGGAGTTTCATCAGCAAATGCGATTATTCCCACTCTTTATTTTTACTTCACCAAAGTATTATTTTTTGAATTCTTTACAAACAATAGCTTAAGTAACTAGTCAATATTTAAACTTCAAAACCTCTTACGCAATTCGAGAACCTGATTTCTTCGTATTCTATTGAAAAAAACTATTTTCATTCATAATTAATTTTTTACATATTCATTAGTTTCTGATAATGACTGAAAATAAAACAAGAGAAATTGCAACGGCCTTTCTTCCTACCTGAATTTAGTCACTATTAAGATTTCTTCAAAACGTCGGGAAAAAATTTCTTTTTCAACTTAATTATACCGTCTGTTTTAACCAGACAGATTTTTTGAAAAATAATGGATCATTTTTTAGAGTAAAATAGGAATTAAATTTCATTTTATTCATTTTTGTTTAGGAAAAGTTTAATTACCCAATTCCTTTCAGACATCGAAAAATAAGCATTTAAAAAATCCCTGCTCTTAAATAAGCATTAGCGAGTTAATTAGGGAAAATAATCTAGAAATCTGATTTTTATATAAACAATAATTAGTTGATATGAAAAAAGATGCAATTCCATTTATTCGTAAAAAAAGAAATGTTTAACTTTCATCTAAGATACTTGAAATAAGTTTAAATGTAGCTGAATTTAAAAGACATGGAACTTGGAAAGAAATGAAAATTCTGAAAACAGACTGAAGACAAATTTAACTTGCAGAGACAATTGCAGGGAAATGGCACACTTGCATTACTACAAAACACGTGATGAGTAAACAAAACAAGTTCTTTGCTTCGTCCTTTTTCTGGGTTTCAAAAATTAAAAATAGTTTTTAAAAATTTGTTCTATACTCTTTGAAAATAAGCAATTTTCCAACAAACTTTATTTTCTGTTCTCATGAAACCACAGATTTTTTTCTTGACTACAGTATAAATATTCAAACTTTATTTATCAACCAACTGCCTTTTAAATAGGAATATATATGTAGTATACTCTTGATGAAAATATTATTTTCTAATTTCAGTTTTATGAAAAGGAATTTTTATTGCGTATTAATGATATTGTTTTGGAGAGAGGGAAATTTGCTTTTAAATAAATTCGTTAACAATAAATATTAATGACGGAAAACAAACGAATAGAAAATGTCTAGTCAGTGAAACTGATTTTATTCTTAAAGAATGGAAGCAATACAAATTAATTTCTACTTTATTAAAATATATAATTTCATTTAATTGAAAATATCATCATATCTCTTGCACCAAAATATGAGTACAAGAATAAAAATTCCTCAGATATATTGTTTCTGAATATTCTGAATTTGCTTCTATTTTCTTCTATTTCATTTATTTCTATAAATTAAATAAGAATATGCTCAGCAGAATTAAGGATGATTTTGTAAATATATTCAATACAAAAATTTTTAAACAATTCTTAATTTTTAAATTTTTTCTAAATTACTGCTAAACTTACCCAGATAGCAAGCACATTTGCAGCAAGTGTGATTTTTTCTTGTCATGGCAAACTTGACGTCACAAATTTGTAGCGAACATCCTGCAAAGTAAGATAGCATAATCGACCAACCCACTTGCAAAACAAGTTTGCTGCAAAGTTGATGCGTCACACTTACACACCGCGACCTGGATACAGTTGTATATATCTTGTTTTGATCTTTGTATCTGTTTTAAAAAGCATCCGATTTTTAATAGGACTGGGATAGGGGTTATTTACTCCTGCAGTACTTCAAATAGGCTAATGAGGAACATGCATACCAAGTTTCTTCAAAATCGCCATGCATGTCAATCGGCCTATTAGTAACATGTATTTTTGAAGCTTTCTCCCACCTTACCCCGAAGGCTTGGGCTAGGACTTATTTATCCCTACAGTACATCAAATCATAAAGTGAAGGACAGAACGCCATCCCATGCTCCCGTGCCTGATACCATTATGGCAACCGAACCGGTTGAATGGACATGGTACTTAAAGGCAACCTGTTCAAACCAGGATGTATAGTGAGGAACACGTGTACGAAGTTTCATCAAAATGATCAAGCTTCTCAGTCGTCTTATTTGTTACATGTACCCCACCCTGCCCCAAAGGACTGGGATGGTGCTTATTTACCCCTTCACTACTTCAAATAGGTTAATGAGGAACACGTGTACCAAGTTTCATCAAAATGATCAAG
>BGPR01006978.1:49303-75150 GCA_013235015.1 Araneus ventricosus
TTATTTGTTACATGTACCCCACCCTGCCCCAAAGGACTGGGATAGTGCTTATTTACCCCTTCACTACTTCAAATCGATTAATGAGGAACAGGTGTACCAAGTTTCACCAAAATTGGATCATACGTAAGTAATACTGGAACAAACATATATGCATACATACGTTTAGTTTTATATATACATATATAAAGATTTCTATGCAGAAATCTTTAAAGCCGTTTTTTTTTTCTCAGTTTGCTGTTTCCGAAATCATGGCTGCTACAAAATGCTAAAAGGCAATCGCATTTTATTCAAATCACATGAGAATTTTCCTTTACACTCACAAATATCAACGAACAGAAATAGGGATAGATTTAAAAAAAATTAATTAGAAAAAAATTTCAAAATAGTGAAATTGAAAATATCTTATAAATAATTAACAGAAACTACACAAACTTTTGAGAAAATATTTTTTTCAGCAAAACTAATTGAGATGTCCAATCGGATTACTAATTTTACTAATTTCGTTATGAGGAGCCCTCGAAAAATGCTTGGGGAGAAAATATTAAAATCTGATTGAGAAGAAGCATTTTAAATAAAGACTTTATTTAAGTCTATTTTCTTTGTGAATGAAAATTTTTTTAACTTTAAATTCTGAATATGAATTTTTTTCGAAATCTGTGTTTCTGAACAGTTTACATCCTACTACTGCACAGCAAAGCAAATTTTATATAAATTGCAGAAATTAAGATGTACTCGCTCCATTTATGTTAAAAATATTTCAGATGCAAGTATATAAGATAAAAAATGACGGGAGGCTATCTTTTTCAAACAGCCGCAGATGTTAAATGCGTAGGACTGCTGTACTCGCGTGAGTCTTTTCTTTCCTCGGAGTTTCTCGGATTCTCTTTGTTACTCGCGATACTCTTTTGTTTCTCGAAGTTATTCTCAATTCTCTTTTGTCTTCAACTCAATTTTTTCGATTTTCAACTCAATCACGAAATCTCGCTCGTGGAAACGTGGCAAGCGAGAGCGCCAGCCAATTGTGCGAGCACACCTCATGCGTGTGACGTCACCAATTCATGCGTATTTTTGCCCAACTTTGCGACTCAGGAGTCACTGAACTACAGTTCCGATTTTCAAATTATTTTTTTCTAACTTCTCTTGTTACCCTTTATCTCTAAAATAAAACATTAGTTATGTCTTTAACATATATTGTTATTAACATATATTGTTATTAACATATATTGTTATTAACATATATTGTTATTAACATATATTGTTATTAGCTTTGTTTTTAACATTATTAGTTATGTTTTTAACGAGATATAGAGGATCGCTTATACAACGTTTTCTGTGGCGTTTTGGCGCGTGAATCAAATTCTTTCCCGACACCCCAATGGGAGGAACGTAGTCCTACATCGAAAACCTCATTTTGAGTTCAAAAAAATGTTAGAAATAGCATCTGGGTTACATACTAGTAACATTTTATTGATTCTTTTTAAATGAGAAGACATTTTGACATCTGGTACAATGAATTTTATTATGCTGGCTGCTAATAATGATTTTTTAAAAAAGTCAGTTGATCAGACACACAGATTTGATTTTCGTATCCATTCAGAATCTCGCAATCGGAAAAAACTTCATACCATTAATAACAATTAGCTTACAATTAGAGGAGATGCGAAGTTACTTTTCTCATGTGATTGTGACGTAACATAAATTTACTCCATTATTCACAGCAAATATTCTTTTGATATCTACATTCATGTAGAAATCTAAGATTTTAAATTTCAATTTCCTACAATGTCATTACACACATTTACTTGACAAATAAATAGAAAACTTTAATGAAAATGAAAATTTAAAACATGAAAAGTACAAAAAGCCCAAATATCTTAATTTTCCGAGAAAATTTGAACACTTTAAAACTATATTTTCTTGAATGAAGTTATTTAATTCTAAATTCATCGTATAACGATTAGATTTCCCCCCTTTTTTGAATATATCAACATAAAACAAAAGTGAAAATTTTCTTGGTATATAAACATCTCAACAAAGCATTTCTGGAATAGCCATTTCTACCAACACACTAACTGAAATTATAGGTCCCGCCTCAACGAAACGCCTTAACGCATCGGCATAAAAGTTCCAAAAAACATCTCGAAAAAAATAGCCTTAGAAAGTGAAGAAATAAAATTTTAACTGACGCAAAGTAGTTTTTCAAAAATTGCATCTCTGTAAAACATAACGCGAAGTCAATTTGTTAGCTGGTAAACTATAACTGCAAGCGGCAAATGGTCTAGTCGAATGAAAAAGCGGAGAAAAAAGAAACTGGTTAGAAATGCCCAAAATTTTCAAAAGAAGAAACAATATGCTTTGGAAAGAATCTGCGAAAAAAAGAACTTTTCTTGCTGCTTGTGATAAGGTATTTATTATTCAAGTACTCGTAGGATGTTTGTAACGTTTTTGCTTATCATCAGCTGAACATTTTCCCGCTGCAAATTCGCTTTTTGAGCATCTTCGCTCTACGATTATTTTTTCTTTCAAAAATTTTAACAATAGCTTTGGCAAAAATCAAGCAAAAGAAAAGAATTGGAGAATAAATAGACCTTCTTAAAGAATAAAGTGAAACCTTTATGGTCTTTTTTGGCTTAAAATCACCCACACAACTGATTCGGAAATATTTTCTGTGAAATATTTTTCATAAAGATTATATTGCAAAACAACGTTGAAGAAGAAATTTATGCCATCGGATTTCCTAAGGGATGATTATGGACTGTTTCAGTTCCAACTTTTCATATCAGAACAATAATTTCGTTTTCATGTGATATTTGGTAAACTGAAGCCATTTGATAACAGGAAGCTATTCATTACTTCTAATAAAAATTAGTTGAAACATTTTATGGTTTAAAGCATTTCTTGTTCTTGTTCTCAATCGATTCTAACTTTTTATAATACGTACGTTTTGAAGAAAAAAATCATTTCTCCAACTCCGAAGACTGACTTGCAGGAGTCTTTTTGTCAGATAAGGATATTTTCATATAAAAGTCCAACTTGGAATTCTATCGTAAATAAAAGTTATTACGAAGACAAATTTATAGCATTTTTTTCTTATTGGTACGAGTTTTAACGATGCAAATTCCACGCCGGTAAGCAGCCGATCGAGTATAAGGTGTGCCCAAATGCAAAGGAGACTACAGTTATATGTAAAGACATTTTAATAACAATATTCTAATTACAGTTCATGTGGAACAGTACAACTATAAATAATCGCCATTGACATTCATACACTGATCCCAGCACGTAGGAAGGACGTGAATAGTTCAGTGTAGAAACTCCTGGGTCAGGCAAACACATATTCTCTCAGTCTTCTGATTCTCTGAGAGATGATTGGGCTCCCACTGTGCACAAACTTTGCCATAACCAAGTTTTTTGTGGATTATGTGAGGCACAGTTCCTTTGCTTATCGACAGTTCAACAGCAATTTCACGTGTGGTGATCCGATGATTCTGCTGTATGATCTCATCCACAACCGAAATCATCGCACTGTTGCTCACAACGTGTGCCTGCCCAAGTCGTGGCAAGTCCTTGATATTTACACGTCCCGCCTCATAACGCTAACACCACCGTAATATGGTGCACCTTGAGAGACACTGCTCTCCGTACACCTCTTTCATCCTGCGACAAATTATTGAAGCATGCTCCCTTTCTGAGCGAAGAAATTGGATAACTGCTCTTTGTGCTGATCTGGAGGAATCCATCATGCAACGAACTGCGGAAACAACTCTCCAGAAATGAGGATACTGATGCGAAGTCATTAACTGCGCAGGTGCAACTGGTAATAGAACCACGCCATCTATCGGCTAGCACATTAACTTACTGGGATTTGATGCAAAGCCGGTACAGCCTAGGTCTCCTTTTCATTTGGGCATACCTTATAGAAATAACAAAATCGATGTCGAAATAACTCTGGAGGTTCATAGACAATTTTTGCATAATAGACACTTCGATTGTGTAAGAAAAATAGTCACCTAAACTGGAGCTTTTAGTTTCCTTAATATGCACAGGAAACCAATAAGCAAAGGAGGAAAATGTAAAAATAGAAAATGGGTTTTGCCTAGTTTGAGAGGTATCTCGTAATAGTCATTCTCTCTTAAATGCTTAAAAAAGTACGGGAATTCTTATGCCATCAGACACTGTACGTATCCATAGTTTTTTCACCTCCTGTATTTTAATGTTTTAGAAAGGATGCATTCATAGACCAGATACTGGAAATTGGTATTAGAAAGTTATTATTTATTTGAACGTCCATCTTGTTGAAAGAATTTTTGTGTCGCTTGTTCAATCAAATCGATGGGGAATTGCAAGAACAAACCATTTCTTTTGTGATGAAAAGATTCCAATAAAAGATGTATATGGTATGAAAGATTGGTTAATGAATGTTTCTTTGTAGGAGCATGCATATGCATTGTCTTGTTAGTTAGTATCTAATTTTTTTTAATAATGTGATAAACATGAATATGGGTATTTAAAATTGCTGTGCTTTTGTTCAAGATTTATCGGTAAAATGAATATTTCCCTATTATTGCTTGCATTTGCGATATTTCATCGATCAAGAAATTACGAGAAGAAACCAAAACTGTTCTAACTTGAAATGTCTTGAACCAGTTTTTTTATATTTCATATAAATTAACCAACTTTCAGTATTTCTTTTTCGAATTTTCATTATTTTGGAAACAAATGTTCAAATATTTTCAAATGAATTATTCAGTGTATTTCATTTATCTATGGTCGACTTTCCATTAGAATATAATCTTAACCATTCAGAAAAATAATTATTGTATTTTTAAGACTTTTTCACATATCTCTTTTTAATGGGTTTCGAAGCGAAGGAAATATTAAAAATTGCATTTAGCTAAAGTTTAACTTAATATAAGTTCTGAAAATAAATATTAAAACACGAATTTTGCTAGTTTTAATAAATTTCCCACATTAAATTTCTGTCCGGAAATTTCATCTTCTTTGTATAAAAGATAAAATATAGCACGGTGCTTATATTCTAGCTTTCAGTTCTCCATTGAAATGAGTTCTTGATATAGTTATATGAACTTCGTTTGATTCTCCTCGACCCAGATCTCCGTCTGCAGAGCAGAATCTTGGATGAGTGGTTAGATGATAGTTAGATCGAGACCTAATGCAGCTAAATATGGTTTGAGGTTTATTTTTTAACTAAGGTTCGTTTGTCAATACCGTTTCAAATTTTGCACATAAATTAAATGAGTAGGCCACAAGACTCCATGCTTTCTTTCAGCAATATCCGATGCTATTTGTATCCGGGGTGATAGCCTATACTCTTCGTAGTGGGAAGTTAACATGTTTAAGAAAATCGAGCCTCTCGACTGTGAAATCCTGTCAGTCATCGAATTCTTAACAGCAAGAAACATGAAAGCTGCAGTTATTCATCGTTAGGTGTGTGAAGTGTACGGTAGGCATTCATAATATGACATACGATTTTATTTAACCTCTTAATTAGATGCCGCCACCCATTTGGGGTATTTTTCATTATTTCGATCTATTTAAGATGGTAAAGGATACTTGAGACATTTTAAGCGTGTCCAGGTGATTTTTGTATTTAAAATTAATTGATACGCTGACTTAAATACGTATTTAAATAGCAAAAATTCTGCAATTTGATGTACTTGTCAGAGACGTCATTGTATTTTAAGGGTTGCTACCGAAGGGGCTAGAGGATACCTCAAAATGCCTTGCTTCATCATTGACTTGGATAAGAAAGTTGCAAATGATATTCCAGGCAAAAGGTTCATCAATGAACATTCATTTCATATTTTAACAAGGTATACTGTGCAAAATGAACTCGACAATTAGAACATCAAAACAAAAAGAATCTGCAGAACGATACATCTCGTATCAAAAGTTACCATGTACGCAAGAATACTTGGCGAGAAGAGGACCACGTTCAGTGCCAGGCACATCTGGATTCTTTGTAGCTGATGATTAACAAGCAGCATCTAATGGCAGACGATGGAAATCTAAACCAGTCGGGAAGCATATTTACAAACCCTACCCTGATAGAACTGAGGCAGGAAATCGGACAATATGATTGGCTCGCTTCGCCGAGAGCCGATGACGTCGTTCTTTGCTCTCGTGCGTGTACTTTTCATTAGTATAATTTCTTACAGAGTGGGATGTTTTATTTTTTGTGATATTTTAAAAAATAATATCATTTTTAAAAATATTACAACCCACGGAAGAATGTTTTCTGTGTTCAACTGTGGGAAAACGGAGAAGAAAAGTGGGACGACTCTTGTTTTGTTATGATTGCCGTACGTTTCGTGCGAGAGCTGAAAACGACGTCACTGCTCCTCGTAGCCAATGACACTGACTGATTTCCTGCCTCAGTTCTATCAGGGTAGGGTTTGTAAATATGCAGTCGGGAAGGCTCATACTATGCTTAGGCGAGATGGCCAACACCGTCTGTTGTACTGCTGTAGATCCAACCACAGAGGTCCATACCTCACTAAGGTGTGTTGGCTTATACTGCGTTGGTGCCCTCTGTCTCTAGCACGGAATTGAAAAATGTACTCTTATAAATACCTTGACCAATAGTGCGCGCGCATTATTACCTTCTCACCATCTTAGCATCTTGCATGAAAAAACTCTACCTGCCGCCTCATGGCAAGGCGCGAGATGAAAATGCAAGTGTCAAGGAAAGAGGCTCGAGAGGCCGTCACGATACTGGGGTCTGAGGACTTACAATACAAGAAACTGTGCTGTCGATGGATTCCTGAATTGCTCATGGGAGAACACAGAAAGAGAAGATTAGCAAGTTTTTAACATTTTTGTCCCTCTTCAACAAGCAAGGTGGTGACTTTTTAAGTCGCATCGTCACAGGAGATGCGACGTGTGTGATACCTCTCCCGCCATTGGAAGGCCATTCTATTTGGCAGGCGTGTAGACACTGATGAAAAATTGAAAAACGGCAGTAAATACTTGTCTATTATCACAGGTGGCAGAGATCTACGGGAAGGATATTGAAACACTCGTTGATTGTTACGATAAATGTTTAAAAAGACAAAGAAATTATGCAGAAAAATAGAGGATTGCACGTAACATCACAAAATAAATGTTCTTTTTAATTTTTTTACCTGTCTTGTTTTTATTTCAAAAGGGGCCTTACTTGAAAAAGAACTCTCCAACCTATGGACTCGTGTGGTTGGGAATTATACGTCTTCTGGTTAACTCTATGACACCGAGCGAGGCTGTCCTGGGCAGTCTAAAAATTTCCCTTTAACAGCGAAGAAGGCCGGTTTGAGACGATTAGCTTCTTCTGAGGGGAGGCGAGGTTCTGAGATCGCTTAGGAGATAAGCATGGTGGGGGGGTCCAATTACCCTTGCAAACCGCAGCCCATTTCTGTGCTCCTTAAGGGAAGGTTATAGCAGGGGTGGGGTAGTGGGATAAATGACCACCCAGGTTCGGAGAGACCAATCCATGTCGCTTCCTTCCAAAAGGCCCCGGTTTTAAAGGAGGTAGAAGAAAAAAGTCGCCTCGGGTTTAAAGAGTTAAGGGTAGTTGAAAGTAAGGAGAGAGAATACCAGGACGGTTTGCCCTTCTGACACATACCAGGACGGTTTGCCCTTCTGACACCTCAAGAAAGTTTAAAACTACAAACCCCATACCCGAGCAGCCCCAAAATTTATTGTTAATAAAACCAACAAAATCTATCTGATCGTGAATCTGGTTTCTATATGGTGTTAAAGGTTTACAGTGAAATTAAATATATTCAACATCATGGGTGCCATATCATACAAGAATCGATTTCTGTCATTCATTTGATTGGCTCACGTGCTCAACCGAGATAGAAACCACTCGACCTCAGGATCCAAAGGATGCTTTCGTTTACCCCCACATTTGGTTTTAGAGTTGGAGGAATTTTAAGAAACCTTAATATTAATGATTTTCCAATCCTGGAAAAAGTTGACGATTTTCCACCTTGGAAAGATATCAAGTTGAATTTTATTGACAATTTTGAACACCTTCCAAAATCAACAACATCCACCTTAGTATATAGAAGTATATTTTATGAACACAGACACCGTTTTTCTAACTATGAACCTGTTTTTACTGATGGCTCTAAAAGCGAAGGTCATGTGGGAACAGCCGTTGCACTGGGGAATACAGTAGTGTCTGAAAGATTGCACAAGTTCTGTTCCGTTTTTACCTCGGAAATATATGGCATTTATTTAGCCTTAACGTAAATGGACAGTTTTAATAAAAATTTTATTGTATATACTGACTCAAAGAACGCTATTGAAGCATTGAAAAAAATAAACACTCTCAGCCACCCTTTAGCACTTAAATGTGCAGAAATGCACCAATATTTAACAGAAAATTGTTTGACTATTGCTTTTTGTTGGATCCCAGGCCATTCAGGCATTTCAGGTAATGAGAAAGCCGATCAGGCGTCTAAAACTGCGTCCCTGATGCTTGAAAACTTTGTTCCACTAGGCGATGCTCAACAGGCTGTTAGAATTTTGATTTTGAAAAAATGGCAAAGTATTTGGGACGAACAACAGGTTAATAAGTTGCACGAATTCCATCCTTCTGTCGGACATGCTATAATTTCTAACTTATATCGGAGACAAGATGTCATTTTAACTCACCTCAGAATTGGCCATACCAGACTTACACATAAACATTTGCTATGTTCAGAGCCTCCTCCTATGTGCTCGAGGTGTCAATCTATTCTCTCGGTTAAACATATTTTAATTGAATGTCCAAATTTTAATATCTTCAGACTTAACCGTTTTGGTAGAAACATTACTATACGAGACTTGCTGGGAGAAAATCCCCACCAAAACCTATTTTTATTTCTCAAAGATATTGGTTTTGACAAACTAATTTGAACACTTTTTTATAATCATGTAATTTTTAAAAGACCACTTTTAACTTTTTACTTTTTGAAATAGAATATCTATTATTAACTTAGTAACATCTATGTACCATATGTTTGGCGCAGCATAGTCAAATATGGCTCTTGTGCCAGAAAACACAACACAACCAACCAACCAACCAACCAGGATCCAAAGGCAGTTATCAACCCCAAACATCTGCCAAGCCTTGAATTCTTCATCATGCTGCTCATCAACATCTTCGGAATCTATCTTGTCTTGGTAATTCCCTTACTGGTGGTGTGCCCAATCATGAAATGTTTCGAATTGTGAGAGTAATAATGTTGTCTAGCCTTAAGATCTTTATCTTTCTTGCCCAGTGCTTATTAATTGGCTGGGCGAAATTTCTCATTTACTTGTGGCTGTTGGCTAATCCGCCTAGCGGAACAACATTCTAATCCCGTCGAATTGTTATCCCCACACAGCAATTAGCAGCCAGCATTTCCGGACAGCAGACTAGTAGACAGGGAGGTGAGGACATAAGGATCATTCAAGGACAGGGATGTTACCAATTAAATTCGAAGTGGACTTTCTGTTTCTTTTTCTGCAGGTTGTTTAGGATGGAGAAATCAACGACCTGCAATAAATACGTGCCGGTTTTACTTTTATTATCTCTTAGAGAAGTGTTTAAAGACCTTAAACGCCGTGTTCCCATACTCATAGTTCTTTGCTTCTTATCGATTGAAAGTTTTGAAAGCCAAATAACGTCGTGCAATTTATTAACGTTAATGTAAATTACTAGTTATTATATGTTGAAAAATATGTGAAACTGCTTAAAAATAAGCTGAGAGAAGAGAGGTGTTTGGACTCTTAAAAAGATATTTAAAAGCTAAAAAATAAAGCATACAACATACTAATAATTTCTATGGAAGAAATATCCAACAAAGTAAATAATTTCAATATGGAATTTTTTTAAATGTAAATTAATTTTCTTGCTTATTATTTGGTAGAAATTAACTTGAAAACTGTTCTCAGGTAGCTGAAATTCTGGGATGACAGAAAGAAATACGAAAAATATCATTAAATTTTACCAATACCAAAAAAATACAAGTTTTTTTTTCTTAATGCAAAATCTTCCTTTAAAAAGGGTTCGTTGTTTTTACAGTTTGGACTGTTGAGATGTTTAATTGTCTATGTGGTTAATCAATCGTGCTTTATTTTGGTTCTTTGCAAAATTAGTATAATGTTTCAATCGTATAAAACACAACAAAGTGTTGAAAAAAGATTCTGGTCTTTTAAGACATCTTAACGTATTCTAAATTGTCATTTTCTTTCTTTTTTATATCATATAATCTGTGTTCTTTCTGAAACAAAAATTTTAGTTCTTTTAATTGCAAATTGTTGTTTACGTTATTAATGATCTAAATTTGAAATATTTCTAAAAGAAATTCTTCGTGCATAATTTTCTTAAACGTTATTAAATTTTCAAACCAGATTGGGAAGGAAATTATTTTTTCAAAATTATACATAATTATCTCGTCTCTTTCTCTGTCTCAAGCAGACGATTTTTGAAAGAAGTTCTATCTTGTTTTTACAATTTTTTTAAAATTCAACTATATATTTTTTTCTCGTGAGTAGAAGTTTAATTATTCATTATCTTTCAAACATACAAAATAAATATAAAAAGGCCAAATTTTATACGGACATTAACTAGTTCATTAGTTGTATAATTTAGAAAACTGACTTTTATTTAAAGTTATAAATGAAAATAATTTCTGATGAGGAGGACACGTTGCAAAGACATTTATTATTTAAAACATAATGTTTCACTTTAGACTGAGAGACTTCAAGTAAGGATTAAAATGAAGCAGAATGTAGAATAAATGAAAAAAAACAGAAATTATTCCAAAAATTATTTATTTGGGCGTAGGAAGTTCTAAAACGAGTGGCGTAGATATCCGGGGGCAAGGGGGTATGGATGCCCCGAGCGCTAGTTTAAGATGACGCCATGGAGTCAAAACATTACTGTGTTTGCGCCATTTTTTAAAGTAAAATTTCATGAAGATAGTAATGATACCTTATTCTGGGTGCCATTCACGCTTGCTAAGCCACTGATGACGACTGGGGTAAAAAAAGAATCATATTGCTCCCCGGGCGCTACTTACCCTCTCTAAGTCACTGATGACGACTGGGGTAAAATAATCATGATTTCACCCGGGCGCTACCACCCGCTATGCCACTGATGACGACTGTAGAAAGAATCGCATTTCCACCCCGGCGCTACTGACCTCGCTAAGCCACTGATGACGACTGGCAGTAAAAGGAATCGCATTTACCCCGGGCACTTACTGACTCCAGCTCACTGATGACGACTGGGGTGAAACAATCGATATTTCCCCCGGAGAGCTTACACCCGCTAAGCCACTGATGGCAGCTGGGGTAAAAGAATCATGCTCCCTGTAAAGCTACTACCACCTCGATAAGTTCACTGATGACGACTGGGGTAAAAGCGAATCATATTACCCCCGACGCTACTTACCCTCATATAAGCCACATATTTGGGATAAGGACATATGTGCGACTTAGCAGGACCGTTAAAGAATCATATTACTCCTGGGCGCTACTTACCCAGGTTTACCGATGACGATGGGGTAAAAGGGAATTCATTATTCTCTGGCGGTAGAAAGAATCGCATTGCTCCCGGACGCTACTTACCCTCGCTAACCCACTGATGAAGCCTGGGGTAAAAAGAATCGCATTTCTCCCCGGGTGCTACTTACCCTCGCTAAGCCACTGATGAAGACAGGGGTAAAAAGAATCCTATTGCTCCCCGGACGCTACTTACCCTCGCTAACCCACTGACCTTGGTGACAAGACATTGATTCGTTTATGTCACTTTTTGAAGTCAAATTCTACGAGGGATCGAGAAAATACCATGCCCGGGTACTGTTTACACAACCTAAGACACTGATGATGACGATGGGGGGGGAGTAAATGTCATATTATGACCCGGGCGCTACTTACCCTTGCTACGCCACTGTCTAAAACGTCAAATTAATCAAAATTAAATTTATTTTTTTTCGGATTACAGTGCTATCTAAATCAATATTTTGTATGGGAAAAAGAAAATGTCATAAAGTGTGAATGTGGTATTTAATAATAATATAATTTCATATCTCTATTTGTTATAAAGCGTTCAAAAATTTAACATACTAGAGAGTCTAATTATCTAAAACACTCGAAATAAGGTTAATTAACTTGATTTTCCAGCTTCTTATAACAACACACTTCATTTTGTCTAGAAAAGTGTTTCTAAAAATACATTTCTGAACGTTTTCTACAGTGAGACTTGATTTCTACTCTTCATTCCATCTGTTTGAAGTAACTTTAAACAAAGATGAAGTAGCTAAAAAATAAATATTTTTTTAACTAAACCATTTCCTATTAGTGTTACTATGTCTTTCTTCCTAAGAAATTAAAAATTCTTTTTCTAAAAAAAATTCTCTTAAGCTAAATTAGCAAGAGCTAGTATTTTCCTTTATTTTTCTCTTTAAAATACACGATTAATATCAGAAACCTGTCAGGATGTTACTGAACATTTGACGTCACTTCAGCATAATAAATCAGATTTTAGCTCATACAGACGATACAGAAGGAAGTTTTTATGTAGTTTCTTTATTACAAAATTTACAAAAGCGAATATTAACATCTAAACTCAGCTGCCGATGGAATATTAAAACATTGCTTTCTCTAAAATAACTCATACTAACTTCAGGTTTTTCCCTTCGTATCACTCCCAATACAAATCATTTGAAAATCTTAACTTACCGGACACCATCAACAAAGTCGTTGTCTAAAGCCATTATTAATTTAAATAGACGGTACCTAACAAAGGCTACCAGCAAACGCATCATTGTTGAATGTCATTTTTACTTTCTCTTATACGAAGTATACAAAGTATTGTAATCGTCAAAAAATTCGAACTCGAAATTTTGAAAAATCTCCACGTTTTAGACCTCCCTGAGTCCGAAAAACACAATTTTGGAATCATGTCTGTCTGTCTGTCTGTCTGTCTGTGAACACGATAACTCGAAAACTATTAGAGTTACGGGGATAAAATTTGGTATGTGGTCTTTAAACATAATTTGTAGTTTCTATCAAATTTTGGACAAAATCAATCAATGGGAAGTCTGTCTGTCTGTATGTCCGCGGTCATGTGAACACTATAACTCAGAAACTTGAATAGCTAGATGGATAAAATTTGGTACACAGTTTTATCGGCATGAATGTAGGTCCGTATAAAATTTTGGGCCAAATCCGTCAAAAATAGGAGTTCAAATTGCATATTCAATTTCTTTTAATCCGATTCTCATGCGCATGCATACTGGTAGCAATCTGTTATTGTTGTAAATTTTGTTTACAACAATAAATAATGTTTTCAAACATGAATTCTAACAATTTTTTTTGTTGTAAATAAAATTCAAGCCGATCTCATTATTTCAGCAAATCTTTTATTCACGCGCTTTTGCAACTGTTACGGATGTGGTAGCATAAATTACTTTCTTGGGAATTCAATTCCAAAGCACAATTTTCGCTTTAGAATTCATTACATTGCCTATTTTATCGCACCTGCTTCAAAGTAATATTTTTTTGAAACGTGACAACAGATATTTGATTTCAGGTTTGTTTGTTTGTTTCACTTTCTCGTATACGAAGTAAGTTCTGATATACAAACAAGGAGTATTGTAATCGTCAAAAAAATTCGAACTCGAGATTTTGACAAATCTCCAGTTAGAAAGTATACGAGAAAGTTTAGGGGAAACCACTCCCCCTGGTTTCTGTTTCAACACGCCTTAGTAAGAGTTCCAAAAACTGAAAATATTTTCTTTTTAACACTCTGACCCCTAACCCGGCCGTAACTGGCCACGCAACTTCTATACTAGTGGGGCGGATTTCGAGCGGTTGCTGTTCCGAAAGGGGGGTGAAGACAATTGGGAGGGTGGTCATTAAAGGGACCCGTAGGGGAGAGACGAGAGGCCTGCCATTCATATCTCCCACCAACCGGAGTGAGGAGAAAGGGGGGAACGGGGCGGACAGATGAATTAGTAAGCAAACCTCATATACAACTGTATTCAGATTTTGAGAACTCTTAATAGTCAGAGGTTTAAATAGTTGCAATGCACCGAATATCGAATACTGGTATTCAAATTTATTTCTGATCGAAAACGATAATAACTTTGAAATTCCACAGAATCATACAAAAAATTATTTAAATGTGAGTAATCGCACATTACATATATTTAGCCATACTGTCAACTTAACTTGTCAGCACCTGTTGCAGAGTTTAAACCCTTTCGACCCTACTTTTGCATGATTAATATTTAAATATGAGAAATTGTTTAATTTAACTCTTTAATGCCGAGGCGAAATTTTTCTTCCAGCCCCTTTAAAACCGGCAGTTTATGAAGGAAGCGACACGAATTGGACTTTCCCAACCTGGGTGGTCATTTACCCCACCACCCCAACTCCTGCTATAACCTTCCCTTAAGGCTCACGAAAATGGAATGTGGTTGGCAAGGATAATTGCGCGCTTATCTCAGAACCTCACCTCCCCTCAAAGGAAACCAACCGCCTCAGACCGGCCTTCCTCGCTGTTAAGGGAGGATTTTTAGACCGCCCTGGACCGCCTCGCTCGGTGCGAGAGGGTTAATGTTGACAAAATAGGTAAAAGTGGGATTTATTTACCAAAAAGGCAATGGAGTCTAATCTTCAGAACGTATATGCGCATTAGGACCGAAAGGGTTAAAGTGGCGAAAACTTGTAGAGTTTTTCTTCTTTCGGAACAAAAAGATGAGAAAAGAAGGAAGTTTGCCATAAGAGAATTGTTGAAATTATCTTTTACTCAAAAATAAATTTATCGCAATTTTGTGGAAATTTCTAACCTCCCGAAAAATTTGATTTCTCTATGCGGAATTTTGAAATAGAATTCAATTATGATTCCTCAACTTTCTTGGAAAAATCTAGTCAACGCAGAAAGAAGAGCTTTATTCTATAGAATTTTAATGGCATATCGAAACAGTAAATGCTTCCTGTACTGAAAATGCGAATCTTTCATCCAATTAACAAGATTAGTTCTATTTGTTTTCTTTACCTGTCGTCCTATGTTGCTATTCCTTTCGACATAAGCCATGGTGATCTTTAATGGAAGAATCTAATCGTCCATGAAATATGTAATGATATAAATTGATCGAACTGAGAGTTATAAGGGATTATATTTCTCTTATTCAAAACAAAATATATCAACCACTTCGGAAACATCATAAGGTTCAAGAAGAAGAATGACATTTTTTATGAATTTATCTCTATAAAATCCGCCTAAGTTACTTCGCTGATTTAGTGAAAATTAAGCCAACAGTTGCCGACGAATAGTTTTTTTCCTGCATAATCTTCACTTGTCTGTTTGCATATAACTTCTTATTTTTAGAATAAAGCATTATTGCGTTTAATGAAGCTGAGCTATAAGATTATTCTTAGCGTCACTTTTCATTTATAATCCTTATGAAATCCTTCAAGCCTAGGAGGATTATAAATTGAGAAGTGCTGCTTTGATTGGAAATAATTACTTGCAGGCCTTACCTGCTGCTGTTTGTTTTCACTTAAAGTATTTCTTTTGTTTAGAAAATAAAGCTGAAGAAAATTCTTTAGTTCCGTTTCTTCTAAAAAGTAATTTTTTGGAAATTCATAAACACAAAGAAACGGAAACATTTTGTTGAATTTGAGCCATCAGCAAAGCCATTTACTAGCAGACATTTCTACCAATATGTGTAGTCTCATATTCCAACTACCGCATCAAAAGAAGCCTCAACTGTTCGATATAAAAGTTCCAAAAATATCTTTATATAAATATAAAAAAAAATTGGAATGTGTAAAAATAGAATTCTAACTGACACAAACCATTTTTCTTCTTCAACACCACTACGTAAAACATAACGCGAAGCCAATTTCTTAGCTGGTAAACTGTAACTGCATTCCACAAACAGACCAGACGGGAAAAAATATAAAAAGAACGGTTAGGAATCCGCGAAATTTTCAAAAGAAGGCACAATACGCCCTGGGAAGAAACGGCAAAAAAGAAACTATAAAGGGCTTTCCTTAGCGCTTTGATAAGGTACTTATTATTCAAGTACCCTTAGGACGTCTGTAACGTTTTTGCTTATCACCCGTGGAACAGTTTCCCGCTGCAAATTCGCTTTTTGAGTTTCTCCGCTGAACAGTTATTTTTTGTGTTTTTGGAAAGTTTTAACGACAGCTTTGACAACAGTCAGAATAAAAGAAACGAGGGAAAATAAATAGGCCTTCTTGAACAACCAAGTGCAATTGTTTTCGTTCATAAATTATGCACTCGATTTATTGGGAAAGATTTTCGGTAAAAGAATGGTTTATGAAACTTTCATTGGGAGACTCATTTAGAAAAAGAAATTATTTTCCATGGGTTTTCCTAAGAGATGATTATGGACTGTTTCTTCTGCCTTTAGCTTTGGCTTCAGACTAACATTCAGAGTTTTTTAAATGTTGTATGATAACCTGAATTCGAAGTAATTATTTTTCCATTTTTATTTCTTTTTTTCAAAGAAAAAATAATATCCAATGATGAATAAAAAATTACAATTTTTCTTTTTTCTTCATTCCGTTTTCCGTGATTTTCATCCCTAATGCCAAACCAACCAAAAAACAGAGAGAGAGAGGAGTTTTGAATAATTAAAACGGAAGTACGATGTGATAACATTAGATAAAAGTAAGAATAAATATTTTACGTACCAGAAGGACGGATGTTGACGTGGCAGTTTTTGCGGAGGGTCACGGTACAGATTGGCTTTGAAGGGGTGTGAACAGGGTATCGAGTAAAAGTTTTCGCACTTAACTTTGGCTGTTGCCAGGGAAGTGTACTAAGTTGGGAACGATGAAGATTAAATGGAAGAGTGATAACGATAGGAAACGTAGAGAAATAGTGGAAGAAATGAGTAAAAGACGAGAAACCAGTGAAAAATGTTTAAAAGATGCGTTTTGGAGGTAAAATATCAGACATTATCGACTTGAGTGACCCTACCACGAAGATTATACTTCGCGTCGACATCTCTCTGATAAGCAATCCTTTACTTACATCTTAAATCCATTAGTCAGAGGAAGTGAGGGGTGAATTTTATTAATGTTGAGGCTATTCTTAAGTGCATGATTTGCTTTGGTAGAATTATTGTTATTGCAAATTTTGTTGATTCTTATAAGTTGACTGATAATTGTGTTTTTTTAGATTTTATGAGATATTAGAATTCCAAAAAATAAATTTATTGACGTTAAATTCGAATTCGTTTCTTGTGTCGTGAATGCAATTTTTAAATCGTTTTTGTGGTCTAAGCATAAATCAAAAAAGATCGCTGTATATTGATTTTAGCTGGTTTTAATTAGTTTGAGTTCTTCTGGGTAAACGGTAGTGCAAATAGAGCTGAAGTCTTCAAAATTAAAAATTATAATATCGTCAGTAAATCGGAAAGCAGATTAGAAGTTTAAAACGAAAATCTTGATTGGATAATTTATTTAAATTCTTTCTATTTTTTTCAATATCCCTGCAACCTCTTTTGTTATTGCTTCTGCAAATGCTAAAAAGTTGTGATGTAGTGCAGATTTTAATATTGATCATTTTGTTTTGGAAAATATCGTTTAGTCCATATGGAGCAATAGATTTTAGTTTTAGCATGTAGAAATTTTCTTTTTCTAATCTGGTTATTTTATCTGGGAAAATGTCAAGGATATAAAGTGAGATTTTACTAAAAATCGTGTTTATAGAAATTGTTAAATTTTAAGTTAAACTTTTTCGTGCTTTATACAGATTAATATCGGAGCGGTGTGCATTAATCCTTAAGTAAGTGAATTGCTGTTATATATATATATATAACAACAAAAACAATTTTGTTTGGAAAACGCAAAAATTAATTTACTACACAAGTACAGGGAAAACAATATTAAAAAGAGAGAAAGCTATTTCTGCATTCGAGCAGAAGCTACTTCTCTTAAAAGCATTGGTAAGCTGATTTTAAAATTGCTCTCTCTTTACACTTCAACATAATATTTTTATGTCTTTGATCTATTTCGTTGTTAGAAATGTAATTTCCGTTGAATTACGTCAAATTTTCTGGTCGAGGAAGAGAGTCAAACCTGAGGTTTATGCAAGTGTTTTGTGTCATATGACAATGCCTGACGTGGGGAAAGCAATTGTGGTATTTTTTTCTCTTCATACATCTTTACGGTTCCTAATTGGCAAAATCAGAATCAGTTGCAGTAAAAGCCATCATTGAAGCATTCGGTGGAAAAGTAACTAATGAGACATTCTATTAAGATTCTTTCTAAAATTTTTCTTCGTATATTTAGAAAATAAATAAAGCAATAGACCATTGTCCTGCTTCCATTGATTCGAATGAAATAAAGTATTCAATTGAATAATATCCGGGATAAACAATTTGGACATTGCCCGGGCATTATATTTTTATCTTAAACAGTTTCAGAGCACTTAGAAGTAAAGCAAAAAGTAACGAAGAGCGACACTGATGCAACTGACGAACTCACTGATAAAAACAAAGCATGGCATTTGGAAGTAGGCCGAGAAGAGGATATTTTATAACAATTGAACACGTTCGTCACAAGATTTTGGAATGAAAAACACACCTAGAAGGATTGAAAAAGCACCATTCATTCAAAGATATTGTGCAGTTGTTTTCTGCTGGTATCATAGATTAATTATTCCTTTCACATGGCAAAACAATAGACATAGTTTCATATCGTACTAACGTGTATCTGAAACTGCACCTAAATCATTCATCCTTAATTAACTCTTATTGCATTAGGATAATGCCCAACCATATATGACAATATCACACATAGAGCAGATAAAAAATCTGAGAAATAGAAATTGTGTTTCGTTTTCGATATTCTCCTGACATGTACCGCCAGGCAATATGAGCTTTTTTTAGGGTTTGACTCATTTTCTGTCAATTAAATGCTTTGTTAAATAAAGATGCTTCAATTTATTGCAATGGGCGATATTTCATCTCTTCCAAGATCAATTTACAAATGTTGGTGTTTCTTTCAAGTTTGAAACAATGAATGTTTTTGCGGAGGACTATTTTGATTAAACAGTCGCCTTCATTTTATTCTGTTTTCCAGTCTTCATTATAAAGTTTCTACGCACACTCATCCAAACTGCAAACCGGAGATTTTTATCTCTGGAGTCAGGGGTGTGTCGTGGATTAAAGTCCTAATTACAATTGGCCATTTGAAATGTAAATATCAATCAAGATCTTGGCAGTATTTAAAATTCAATCGCTCTTTTGAGTGTTCATTTCTGTGGTCTAAATTCCATGATGTAATTGGAATTACACCCCTCCAGAAAAAAAGTATCCAATAACTCTTTAAGCAACCAAACATTTCACAATTACTAAATTCTGATTTTTAGATGACATTTTTGATATCCTGTCCAGTGGCAAAAGCAAAGATTCTTCGATATATAGGAAGACATTCGCTACTTCCAACAGAAAAATTGCTTAAATGAAAACATTTAACTTGTTATGCATCGTATATTTTAGTAACTATAACTTCTCGATTCGATCAATCAAAACAATTACTATTAATACTCGAAATAAAAAATAAAATTGCATTTCTGAACCATTCTTCCAAGATATATCTACAGCTGAAGATTTTCTTTACCGTTTAGAAACAATTTTGCCTAATTTTATCTGCTGCATTCATTTTGTAGACAAGAGGAAGGCAGACCAATTTTTTCAGCATGAAAAAACAGTAGTAAATATAAAAAATATAATAAAGAGTTATAAAGCAATTATAAAGCGTTATACTCAATGGGGAAATCAGATTAAAAATATGACTATGCCCAGTGAAATGGATCATTTTAGATTAAGAAAAAACGCTCGTGCATTTTATTTCTTTGATGAAAAAAAAAGTTAAATAATGTAAAGAATCCATTCTAACTTTCAATTCAATTTTATCAGAATATCTTTTCTATAAGCACATAAAAAGATTAATTCTTTTTCTTTTAACTATGCATAAAAAAGCTAATAGAGAAGCTGGTGAAAGTTCAATTTCAGCGTAAAAATTATGTTCAGACTCCGAAAATTGACTTGCAGGAGACAGCATCTTCTTGTCAGATAAGGATATTTTCATAAAAAAAAGTTCCCTCCGTTAATAGAAGTAATCGCGAAGACAAATTTATAGCATTTTTTCTTATTGGCACGAGATTTAACGGCGAAAATTCCACGCAGGTAAGCAGCCGATCGAGTAGGAACAACAAAATCGATCTCGAAATAACTCTCGAGGCGCATGGACAATTTTTGAATAATAGATCGCCGTCACACTTCGATTGTGTAAGAAAAATGGAGCGTCCTAAACTGGAGCTTTTAGATTCCTTAATATGCATCGGAAACCGATAAGCGATGGGGACAAAATGAAGGAAAATAAAATTGGTATTGCCTGGTTTGATAGGCACCTCGCACATAATAGTCATTCTCTCCTAAATGCTTGCAAAATACGGAGATTCTTATGCAAGCAGACATTTATTTATATTTGTCTCGGAGCCATAGCAAGTACCTACCTTTTCTCCTTCTCCCAAGTTTTCGTGATTCTGAAAAGGCACGTTCATGGACCAGATAGTGAGTATTGACAGTTGAAGGTTATTATTTATTCGAACGTCCATCTTGTTCAAAAGCAGTTTTGTTACGCTTGATCAATCAAATCTATATTAACTGCAGGAACATTCTTTTGTTATGAGAAGACGCCAATAAAAGCAAGATGTTTACGGTTCGCAATGAAGGCTAATAATGCTTCTTTGATAAGAGCGTGCGGTTATTTTTTTATTTAACAAGGAAATGCTTTTTAATGAGATAAACATGTTTGAATTTTTCCTTTTAGTTTGTAAACATACATTTGAGAGCCAAGCATTGATCAACAAATCGAATAAAGAAAAATTATTCTCACATGAAATGTATAGAATCAGTGTTAATATATTTCATTTAAATTTAGCATTCCTGTTTCAGATTTTCCTTGTCTCGAAACTATATCAATTTTTCTAAGCACTGCGAAATGTTACAAACTAATTTCATTGATTTTACTGTGTTTATAACTCTACCTAGCTACCTACCTTATAGCTTAAACCCTCAGTAAAATAATATATTGATAGGTTTTGCTTATTTCTAACATTTGATTTTCGTAAAAAGTAAGAGAGGAAATGTGAAATTATTTATTTAAAGATTAATTTAAGTTCTGAAAACATATTCCGAAACCTAGAGATCACTTATTTAAAAGGATTTCAACCATAAATTCTGATAGCAACTCTGATTTTCTTTTATTCAACGAACGTGCTTACCGCAATTCTAATCAATTATATTCTAACTATCAGTACTGTCTTAAAGTGAGTTTCTTCGATTGCTAAAGAAAGCTCATATTTTTTTTTATCTCAGATTCCACTGTTGCTTGTTTGTGTGGCCACAAAGGCCAGATAGTCGCATTTTCTTACTTTTTGTCCTCTTCCGCAGCAATAGGCATTTCTGTAATGGGATTTTCAACGGTAACCAGAAGTTTCTTGTACACTAATATTTGCACATATCCTCAGAAGTTCAGTAGATTTAGAGCTGAGAAATACGCAAGAAAAATCACAGTTTAATTCGTCACATACATAATGATTCATTCATAAAAAATTAGTGCAATATTTTTTTTAATTGTGCAATAATTAATGTAATTTTTTTAAATTGTTCGATAATATTTTACTTATATTATATGATTAACATAGTCGGTGTGCGCATTATAGATAATAAGTCGGTTTTTCCATTTACGAGTTAGGATCGATGGTTTCACGAGAGTAAATCATCGCAACTTTCAGTTGCCTTCCATTCTGATATCTTCTTCAGAAATGCTTTGGCTTTATTTCAAGAAAAATCTCAGTTTAATTTAGGCATAATATTTGGCAGTGTAATAGTGGCTGAGTCTCTTTTCTTGTTAAATTTCTGGAAAATGCGGAAATTGTGACCTGAAATTTTGTGAAAAAATTTATTTTTCTCTCTGGGCTCATACCAATCTATGGATGTAGCCCTGATATTACGAAAAAATAATATAAGTATGTCTATTTAATATTAATTAAAGGTAATCATTAAAGTACAGTGTGTTTTATATGTTTGTCAATGTTGCAAATACAGCTCAAAAAGCTGACTGCAAAGTTTAATATTTTACATGTGAATATTTTAAATACTAAACTACTACCGCAGATGAAATTTAGAACGCAAGTGCAAAGACGAAAACAAAATAATATTTTTATTTATTTGAGATAAATCGTTGAAATCCATAGAATAACTTGTTTCTCCTGCTCTTTCGGTTATCAACTCCATAAAACAACTTTGGTCTTGAAAATCTAGATTTATTAAGAGCTATTGTTTTCTGTAGAAATAGAAGATAAATTATTAAAAGATAAACTGGATTCTTAATATTTGCTATTCCTTCATGTTGGATACTGCAAATTTGAAATCTTCTAGATTCTGCGAGTTTAAAATCTTCATGCTGTGAATGGTGTCATCAAAAGAAAAAGTTTTTTTCTTTTCATCTTTATTCATGTGTGAAATGGAGGAAATTGTGACAGCCTTGGATGCTAAAATTTCCGATATACAAATCAGTAGCTAGAGTGCACTGAATATTCAAGCCCTGCACTAGAAATGATCAGGGTGCAAATTCTTCAATAGCCTGCTCTTCAACATTATTTACGTTAAAAGTGTGTTGATGGAAATGTGCAAGGAAACTTGTTAGTGTACCAATAATGCGACTGAATTACCTCAAGGCTGATAACAAAATTTTTGATATTGCCAATTCTCCGAATTTTTCATACAACGTGTGTTTTGGTAATTTTTTTTACAAGCAAACAAAGACTGAAATGTGCTTTGTAAATGTACTACCATTATTTTTCTGCAGAATCAAGATGTTCCTTATTTTGTTGTTTCTACCGAGTATCCTCATTACTATATATTTTTTTTGAGCCTGCAGCGCTTTGTAATATGTGTAGCTACATATTTTTATTTTGGTTATTACATTTTCTAAAAATGTGCATCATCTTGTATATGTATAACTTGTGGCAGTGATTAAAGTGATTTAATTTAAACTATTCTAAAATAAAAAGATTTAAAATTCATAGATTTTGATTCTGTTTTAATATCTCTAATTTGTTTTTGCAATTAGCATTGTACTACCACTATATGCAAATTGACTTTTAATAGTAGCTAGGTTTTTCAGGTCAGAAAAGGTAGGTGAATTATTTCATTATAGCTTGAATTGCTTATTATCGTGTTATTTTTTTTAGTACCCAAAATTGATTTGATAATTGATATCTATATATATATTAATTTAAATTTTAACATTGGGTACCTACTTTGCTTTAATATTAATTTAATTCTAGCTACCCCATCCAATACTTCAGAATAAATTACTTGTTCTCTTCATAAATGTTATTGGTTTTAAATAATAAATGGGTAATTCTGACATTAAATAAGCTACAATATAGTCTATTGGATGTGAAAAGTACCATAAAAGACAGAAAAGTATTTTAAAGGCGTTAAATGCATAATTAACCCTTCGGTCCTGGCGTCCTAGTATTAGGACACATCCTTATATTACTCTAGATTACACATTTTTAAGAATTTCAAATTCAAAACCCTAGGTCCTACTAATTATGCCTTCAAGAATAGAAAGATGCTTTCATTTCGGCTCAATAGTTGGCAGCATAGTCATAACAGAGGAAATAATGGAGGTTTCTGACCATCTGCCAGTCAAAACGCAAGTGCATGTTTTTTGAGTCCCGAGAAACATTATTTTATTCAATCCTCTTTTTTTTAAAAAAAATTCCATAATATAAATCGTACTATTTCTGCCTAATTCAGTGTATAGAGGGACGAGACTCAAGTTTGTGTGTAGTGCTGCTGAAGAATCCAGTCAATTTTAGGAACCATTTTTTTATTAGGCTACGTTCCACAGCACAGAACATTAAGGTTACAAGACACAAGACAAGACAGAGAACAACATCACGAGACAAGCACACAGACAAGAATGACAGAGAGGCATCATGGTAAGAAGATGGCTCCAGTAGCGCCACCTACCATAGAAAGGAGAAGGCAGCTGATTGTAACCGCTATAAGTGCTTTTAACTTAAAAATAATGAGAAATTGCACTACAAATGAGAATCAACATTTCTTCTACTAATAGAACGTCAGGCCTCAGAGCAGACAACATGAATTTTTATACTTGGTCTATTATTATAACATCAGTTGCCTACAGTACAAAATTTTTCCATTGTTTTACATTTAACGATATTTCATCTAAAAAATTGTGTTAGATGTATATTTTGGATATTTTGCAGTTGTTATTCATTTATTAACCGTAAGAATTGATGCAAAGGTGAAAAGGATAGACGACGTATTTCAGATAAATATGTTACAGAAACAGGCTGCTAATTATGCATTCAAGAATAGCAAGATGCTTTTATTTCTGCTCAATAATTGTCAGCATAGTCGTAACAGAGTAAAAAATGGAAGCTTCTTATCTGCAGTCAAAACGCAAGTGCATGCTTTTTTGAGTCCTCAAAAACATTATTATATTTAATCCTCTACTTTTCGAAAAATTGCCTAAATGATGTAAATAAAAAAATAAATTATGTATAAAGCATACTATTTCTGCCTAATTCAGTGCTTTTCACATAAAAATAATGAAAAATTGCACTACAAATGAGAATCAAGCATTTGTTCTACTAATAGGACATCAGGAATTAGAGCAAACATGAATTTTTATACTTGTTCTATTATTAGAACACCAGGTGTCTACAGTACAAAACTTTTACTTTGTTTTACAGTTAACGATATTTCTTCTAAAAAACACTGTGTTGGATGTAAAATTTGCATATTTTACAGTTATTATTCAATTATTAACCATTAAAAGTGATGCAAAATTGAAAACGGAGGGACGAGGTAGTTCAGATAAATATGTTACAGAAGCAGGAAATATCGCTGCAGTGAAATGGTACGGAAATCGTGCGGACGTAGTTAAAAGATGGAGCAAAAAGATATCACTTTTGTTGAAGTTCACAGACCTGAAATTGTAAAGTTTTACAATAAATGTATAGGGGCGAGAGTGGACAAGCATGGCTTATTAATGTTATTGTACCGAACGGCTATAAGGAGCAAAAAATGGACCCTCCTCATACCACCTCCAAAGAAAAAGTTAAATCCATATGTCAGACCTTGGAATGACGTGTGATTTGATGGGATAAACCACATGATTGAAAGAAATTCAAAGCAACAAATATGCACATTGGAAGGTTACACTTTCAAAACTACATCTTTTGTGAGAAATGTGAAGCATATTGTTGTTTCCATGCCCAAAGAAATTTCTTCTAATAATTTCAAACAAAATAATTGTAAATTGAACTTTATTTTTTTTTCTTTTTACTTAATTGAATTCTGGTATCCTATTATTAGGACATTTTTTAAATTGACAAAAAAATTATGAAATTTCATATTTAAGTTACTTATATATAACATAGCATATTTAACAACTCACTGATTTTTTTATCTGTCCTGCGCATAATTCAGGGTCGAAGGGGTTAAACTTCTATTTCAAAACGCAATCAGGATTGGTTAAATAAAGTTGTCAAAGGTTGTTGATTGAAGGATAGTTGGGAAGTTTGCTGAAGGATTGATGAAGAGATAGTTGGTTAAAAGGCAAATAGGTTCCTGGGGCTGTTGCGATCTCGCAGCAGAGTGTTGAGGGGGACAAAGGATAGCGAAATCGAGACCCAACGCCAGTACGTGTGAGGTGTGCCCTTGATGTCGGGGATTATAAGTCATTTCTTTGGTATAACGTGCAAGTTT
>BGPR01006979.1:4072-23329 GCA_013235015.1 Araneus ventricosus
TTTTATTTTTCAATCAACTGTCACGTGATCCTTCAGGAATGGGAAAACATGTGGAATAAATTATTTTTAAAATCAACTATCACGTAATCCTTTTTTTCCGCTGTAACTTCGGAACAAATTCTCCGATACAAATTATTTTTATACCGTCTTAAAGTTAAAAATTGTACCTTTTCAATGATACCAAATTATTTTCTGTGACATTTTTCCTTCAGTTTTTATTAATTTTTTTAAATTTGAGGTGCAGACGATTTTGAAATAACGGAAATTTATAGCTACTCAGTTGCTAGGAAATTTTTAGACATTGAACTAATTTACTTTTATTTCTGAAACTTTTGCTTATGTTTATAAATATCTATAAAATAAGGTGAAAATTACATATATCTCTCTGTCTGTCGGCCACAAGAACTCCTCCTAAACGATGAACGGTAGCGACATGAAATTTACACACCACATTCTAGAGAATATTTCTAAGTGGTCAAAGGTGCTATTTTTAACTTTCAGAGTTAATTAGTTTCTTAAGAAATTATTTAAATAACGAAATTTAGCCGGTTTTAAGTATAATGCTTAGAAGTTTTTTGTCAATAACTTCTGAAATATTTATTAGAAAACAATTAATTTTATGCCATTTTAAAGACCAGAAAATGATCTTTTTAATGCTATTAATTCCATTCCGAAGAAATGTTTTCTCTGATTGTTATTACGGTTTAAAAATATTTTTGTAACGTAATTTCTAACAAGATTTTTTATTCTTATATAAATAAATTCAAGCCAAATAAATGTTTAGCGCGCGGGCCTTTGACAGTGTTAAAGTTAATATAAGAAAATATTGTTTTCTTTGACGATTATCAACAAAGGAGACTTTCCACTTACGGTTTCCTGTTGTCGTAGCATTTACAGCTTTTAATACGGTTACATAGTGATCCAATGACGTTAGTGAATTATTCTCTCGATATTTTGTTTAATTTTCACAGTGAGATATTACAGAATATCCTTCTGTAGATACAGTGATGGGCATTAACAAGGGGCATCATATTCTGTAGAGCTCTTCAAGATCTTAGAATTGTCAGGGCACCTTCCAACAAGCCTAGAATGATAGCCTGTGTGCCAGTACTACTAATACGCAATCTCGATATACTGAGACTGCGCAATGGCACACGGTCGTAAATTACACACCAAGGTCCAAACGTCATGAAAGCTACTGCTATGACTGATATAGGGAGAAGAGTTTTTTTAATTCCACGCCTTCCGATAACACCGATGGATTTATCATCTCAGTTCAAAAGTTAACAAATCCCTGTAAAAATATATTTTGCGAGGCTCAGGGCCAGACACTGAAAGTGGCAGGCGTACATTTGGAAAAACCATATTTTAACCATGGGCAACAATATGTGGTCTGTTCACGTGTGTACAGCCCACAAAACCTCTACATCCGTGCAAATAACGTGGTATACAAAAGTATATTAGCATAGACAAACAATTTACATAACTATATCAGCATACATGTACAGTACACTCCTGTCAGCCGTCTAATTAAGTATTATCAACCGTCAGAACTTTTCCTTTCCCCTTTCAAAATGCAACAAAACATTTACATTCGTGAATTAAAAAAAAGAATAATTCAAATTCTTCGCGCACGAAGTCGCGGGTAACAGCTAGTAATATAATATATGCGAAAGTGTGTCTGTCTGTCTGTTTGTTAAGCTTTCACGACCAAACTACCAAACCGATTTGGATGAAAATTGGCAGAGTTGTAGTTTGAAACCCAAGAACGGACATAGGCTAGGTGATATCACGTTAAATTAATTATTTTTGACTACAGATTAAAATTAGTTAACAAAGAAAGCCCATTGACTCCGCGATTCGCGATGAGATTATTTATTTTTCAATAAACTGTCACGTGATCCTTCAGGAATGCGAAAGCATGTGGAATAAATTATTTTTAAAATCAACAATCACGTAATCCTTTTTTCCGCTGTAACTTCGGAAAAATTGTCCGATAAAAATTATTTTTATACCATCTTAAAGCTAAAATTTGTACCTTTTCAATGATACTATTTTTATTTCTGTGAAATTTTTCCTTCAATTTTTATTAATTTTTTAAATTTTACGTGCAGACGATTTTGAAATAACGCAAATTTATAGCTACTCAGTTGCTAGGAAATGGTTAGACTTTGAACTAATTTACCTTTATTTCTGAAAATTTTGATTATATTTATAAGTATCCATAAAATAAGGCAGCATTTACATGTATCTGTCTGTCTGTCGGTCGATCGGTCGGTCACAAGAACTCCTCCTAAACGGTGAACGGTAGCGACGTGAAATTTACACACGGCATTCTACATCATATTTTTAGGTCAAATTTGTTATTTTCAACTTTCAGAGTTAATTAGTTCTTAAGATATTTAATTAAATAACGAACATTAGGCGCTTTTAAGCCTAATGCTTAGACGTTTTTTGCCAATAACTTCTGAAATCTTTATTAGACAACAATTATTTTTTATGCCATTTTAAAGACCAGAAAATGATTTTTTAATGCTATTAATTCCATTGCGATGAAATGTTTTCTCTGATTGCTATAAAGGTTCAAAAATATTTTTTAACGTAATTTCTAACAATCCTTTTTATTCTTATAGAAATAAATTCAAGCCAAATTACTATTTCTTTCGCGGGCTTTTGCCAGTGTTAAAATTAATATAAGAAAATATTGCTTTCTTTGACCATAAACAACAAAGGAGACTTTACACTTCCTGTTTCCTGTTATGGTAGCATTTACAGCTTTTAATACGGTTACACAGTGATCCAATGACGTTAGTGAATTATTCTCTCCATGTTTTGGTTAATTTTCACAGTGAGATATTACAGAATATCCTTCTGTAGATACGGTAATGAGCATTAATAAGGAGCATCATATTCTGTAGAGCTCTTCAAGATCTTAGAATTGTCAGGGGCACCTTCCGACAAGCCTAGAATGATAGTCGGTGTGCCAGTACTACTAATACGTAACCTCGATATACAGAGACTGCGCAATAGCACACGGTTACAAATTACACACCTAGGTACAAACGTCGTGAAAGCTACTGTTGACTGATATAGGGAGAAGAGAGAGTGTTTTAATTCCACGTCTTCCAATAATACCGAAGGATTTATCATCTCAGTTCAAAAGGTAACAAATCCCTGTAAAAATATCATTTGCGAGGCTCAGGGCCAGACACTGAAAATGGCAGGCGTACATTTGGAAAAACCATATTTTTCCCATGGGCAACTATATGTGGCCTGTTCACGTGTGTAAAGCCCACACAACCTCTACATCCGTGCAAATAATGTGGTATACAAAAATATATCATCGTAGATAAACAATTTACATAACTATATCAGCATACATGTACAGTACACTCCTGTCAGCCGTCCAATTAAGTATTATCAACCGTCAGAACTTTTACTTTCCCCTTTCAAAATGCAACAAAACATTTACATTCGTGAATTAAAAAAAAAGAATAATTCAAATTCTTCGCGCAAGAAGTCGCGGGTAACAGCTAGTAATCTATATATTTCAAATAATTGGAAAAACCAGATGGAACATTCCCTCAGCGAAAACCACCGGACCGATTTCGATAATTTTTATTTCATATGGAAGCTTATGACGTTTAGAAATGCCATCAAGGGTCGCCTGCCAACCACCATCCTCCATTTTCGAAATATATAGCAAAATAAAACTTTGGCGGAGTCCCTCGGAATATACAACCGCCAATTTATTTCGCCAAGTTACAAGTATAGCTACATGCTATTGATATTGCGGGTGAAATGCTGGTCGCCAAACGCGGATAGTTTTATTTAGATTTATTTATTTTGTACACTTTTTATTTGTACGAGGCTGCTTCTTTGGCAGGTGATTTCTTAAAATCAAAGTATCGAGTGAAAATCATTATAGAAAAGGATGTGAAGATACCCCGCGTGTCCAGCTTAATTCGATGATTTGAGAAAATATGTAGTAATGAACGGATTTGTCTAGCCAACTGATTATTATTTTTATATAAATATGTTCATAAAAATGTAAATATTATAATATAAATAAATTTATTTATGTGTTTTATAAATTTTTATCTAATGCAAAATTTATTGGCTATTTTGTAAAAAGTTTTTGAAGTTTACTATTGTTGCCTTGGAAAAGTTTGGATTCATCAAGGACGCCGAGAACTGAAAAAGTGTGGGAACCACTGTTCTAGAAAAATTAAATTTTGAATGGCCCATCAGCTTTTGTTTGATGCTGCACATAATTAAATAATTATTGAAGTAGTTCTCCAACTTCCCAGACTATCGATGAATTCCAAAAAAAAGGAGGAGCATGCTTGTTTGAAGTTTCGTAAAGAAACGCGTCGAACGCAGAAAAACTGAGAATGAAAAATAAATAGCCTTCTCATATTCTTACAGACACCGCTTAATGCAATATCATTCGTGTGTTCTCTTACGCAGCTAGGAATAAAAGAATAAGAAAGAGTTCATATATAATTCCATTGTAATGTGTTTAAATAATAACAGTTATAATTAAAATAATTTAACAAAAGATTTTAAAATTTAAAAATTAATTAAACTTTTATATTAGATAAAATGACGCATATGCAGCAACTTCTAATAAAATACAAACACAGATAATAGAATACAAAAAAAGAAAAAAATACAGAAGTAAACACTTCACTGGATGCTGCTGCGTTGGACGCGCAAAAAGGTGTATTGTTATCGCTACTGTTTACTTCTTCTGTTTCTTCTGTATTTTTTTATTTTTTTAAAAAAAATTTTGTATTCTATTATGTGTTTAAATAATGCCACATTAGGTTTACGTAAACGAGAAGATTATTTGCAAATATTCATTTGAATTATTCAATGTTATTAATAAGCAGATATTATTTGTATCGATTTCAAGTTAAAGGAACAAAATATCTGTTTGGTTATTTAAAACATCACATAAACTTTTATTATTTATTACGCAGTTTCATTTAATTTGATATGTTTCATGGATCGAATTTGGAAATTGGTTTTGCGCTCCATTCCCTGTGTGCTAGAGTTTGAAAACTTCGCACACTTGTGTATTCTGGATGACAACACACTATTTTAACATTTTCAGAACCTAATTTTTAGTTAATGAAATTAAATATTGGTTCCAGGAGACTGGTGGCACCTCTGATCGAATTTGAGAAAAATTGGTTTCAAGAATCTATATTTATAATTATGAATTTGAAATTAAAGATTAAAAATTTGAAATTAATTAAAATAAAAAAATGCTACTTTTTTGCCACACAAATAAAAGTTGTTTTTTAATTATTTATTTTCAATTTGTTTTATATGTTTACTTCATTTTGGAAAAAAAAGAATATGGAGGCCTTTCTAGGAGGGTGCCATTTTTTTTTTTTCTCTTCACCGAATCGGATCGACAGTATTTTTAGCCCGTCTTCTGATGGCAATTTTCATCTCTTTTTTGATTTCGGATTGAAAAGGACTTTGGAATGAATAAGGGATAATAGCCTTTGTCGCTGAAAATCCCAAAAACTCTCCAATCAAATCAAATACTCCATTTCATGATTAAAATTGTGGTTATATGTTTTTCATCTACTTTAAGAAAAACATTTCGTCGTTATTTAAACGCGTTCATCTAACGGAATGTCCATTTCTTTCTAGTCAAGTTTCTTCTAAAAACCAATACAACTGCAGACTCAATACAGAATTAGCCTATATACTTCTGCAAATCCTTAACCCGGGAGGAAGCGCATCGGGGCTGGGAGGCCCGGTGCTGGCAAGAATTTATTACAGAAAATGAACCCCAACTAAAAAATCCCCGATTCACAGTAGCCGCATTCAAGGTCATTTACTTGCTGACCATTGGTATCTCAAGAATCTCCCCATATTTGTTATCTCAGAAAACAGACGGTCGGGCCTCCGAAGCCCGATGCGAGAGCTCTCGTTTCTTTGTAGGATTGCTAAAGACAACAGATACATCGCGAAAATTCATCGTTATTCAAATTACAAATATGAGATGTAAAGATACGAAAAGCTATTAGCTGAAAATCAACTAATTAAGAATAGATTAGCGAAGAAAATAAAGAAATAGTTGCTGATGGATAATCATGATGATCATAACTCGAATTCTGAAAAGGAATTAGACAATGAATGGTATATTTGTCTACCAATTGCTTAGAAGAAGGCTGGAGTTAAAAATGGTGTATTAACAGTAAGATAAATGGAATTAACAAATGGTGCAGAAAGAAATCTCGCAAAAATTTTACACATACAACTACCCGAAAACTTTGGTGAAGCAAAAGTTGTATAATCGGTTCAAAAGTCTTCGAAATGCTTACAGATCAGATAGATGATGCATTAAGCGTTGTCCGCAAGTATGATCATGGAGTGGACTCTTAAATATGAACTGAGATGCTAAATTGAACTTACCATCGTCACCTGATCATGTTCCTGAAATAAATTCGAAATTTCGCTTCATCAGTTGGGAATTTGTTTTAAAAAATGCCTCTACAAGTCATATATATATATATATATATATATAAAATATTTGAATTTAAAAATACTTTTTAATATGTATTATTTTGGACAAAATCCTGTTACCGTCTGAAACTTTATTTTAATTAAAATGAGAATATCAATTGCACTAAAGATTCTTAAAAACCATCGAAAACTAATTTTTCGGTTTTAATTAAACATTGCAAGTGGCAATTTGAAGGCAAATAGAAAAAAATGATTTATGAGCTTTCACTTTTATTTATGTAGATAAAGACAGGGGAAAATAATTATATATAAATATATATTTTTTTTCTTACTTTATTAAGATAGAAAGTAGCGTTTTTGTAAGAAATTTATCCATTTCTTTTTATATTAAATTCTTTTCTAATGCAAAAAGCTGACATCCCTTGCATAATATCACCATTATCAAAAGGAAATATAATGCTGTTTTTAAAATAAAATCGATGTGTCTGCATTCAACCGATTTGTGTCTAGAATAATCAATTTAATATTTTAATTTTCATTATTGTAACAGTGTGCATAATTAGAGTTCAATTATTCACAGTTAACTATTATCAGAATGTTACGAAATCTGAAATGCATTTTAATCAACGAATGGGAAAGAAGAATTAGTTACCCAAAAAGAGAATTAGTTATAAACCCTTCCAGAGGGGACTTTCTATTTTTCTTACTTAGAAATTATAAAATTGTTTCGTATTGGCGAATCCTGTTAAAAATGTTGCTCATCAACTTCGGCGTCTTTTTAACCCCATAACAGTAAAGAGAAGAAAATTCCTTGAAATAGTAAGAACGTGACCGGAAATTCTAGCCTTACGATCTTGCATTGACGCGTCTGAATCTCCAAGTCCAATAACCAGGGACTTGAGTTTGGAAATCAGGCAAGCCAGATGAATTGCCAATCTTTATAAAAGAAATGACTACTGGGCGCTTCATGAATGTTAGGTGAAAATATGCGGAGACTGCATCATGTATGTATTGTTCTTGCATGATACTAACCTACTTGTAGGGATGCGATAACATTATTCTCTAACAACGATGCATAACGTTCTCCAGTTATGGAGCATGTGAAAGAAACTCTTGATGTCAATTCCTGAAAGAAATGTGGTTTGAACATAAATGACTTAGTAAATCCACACCAAACCATAACCTTCCGTAAGTGCAAGGAAAATTGTAGAATGGAATGAGGATCCTTTTTACCCGGATGAGGAGAACGGGAAGACCAGAAGATACTAGGTGTGGACTAAAATTCTGAGCCCCCTTCTTTAACTATAACTTGAACGTGAACTCATAAAGTGGTGTTTAAGAATATTGAAGCGGATATGTGTGACGCGATGAGGTCGCTTTCAGCCCCACCTAGTGACAAAATTCAGAGTTGGCGTTCTTAACTCAAAAAACATTAAAAGTTATTAGAAAAAAGACATTTACTAAGTTTTAGAGCATCAATGATTTAATACGAAAAAGATACCTCGTGCACATAAATGATAGGAACAGGACGCATGAAACGTTTATCAGATCGGGACGTCACGAAGCGCGAAGCAAAGAAGTACCTATTTGTTATTAGGCTTATTTATTCTTCTTGCTAGAAGTACTATACGTCAGTCACAATGGATTACATTGCGGAGTTAAAGTCGGGACAGGATAACTATAAATTCTCTCAAAGACTAGGAATCGCGACCAAACAAATGGGCTCTTCAAGTATTTTCTACTTAGCGTTAGTTTGCTCAAAGTATTTTGCTAAATCAATGAGGCTCTTCTACAGTTTTGCAATTGGTCTTCTTTCCCGTTAATTCTTGCTGATGCTCATATATTCCACATGCAGCTACAAAAACACGACATTAATTTAACAAATCAAATATCAGCTGTTAAAAAAGCGCAATTTCATCACGAAACACTTTCATATGCTCTATAGCCAGGAAAACTTTCAAGGCAAGATAAGATAAACACACAATACAAATACTATACACAGGCTGTCCTTTCTAAACGCGTCCCGATATTTAATTACTAAACCTTTAGAGTTGGACATATACTGGCAATTGGAAAAATGCTTTAAATGACGTAAAGAATTATAATTTATGCTTTTTGAATAATCTAAATTTTTAGACAATCCTCCGGTCCTATTAGTCACATTTAATAAATATTTTTAACTCTCTAACATTTTAAACAATGAAAAGTTTCACTCTGACCGAGTTATGTGAATTATGAATGAAATTATGAATTTCATTTTAAACCAATCAGCGGCCACGTCGAACAGGCTCTACACGTTGATGAAAGGATCTTCCTCGAGGCGGTCAATAAAATGGTCTAAAATCGTCTAAAAAATGGATATTCAAAGCTTCACAACTCAGGTCGTCTTAGTCGCAGAAGAGTGTAACTTTTTTGGGGGTAAAAATTTTAATGTGTTAAAGTTATTTTACTAAATATGACTAATAGGATAGAACACCGCCCCATGCCCCTCTGACTGTTATCATTATAGCTACCAAACCGGTTGAATGGGCATGGGACGACTAATAGGACAGGGGACTGTATAAAAATTTAGACATCATAAATTTTTGATTAGAACATTTATTTATTCAAAAAGAATAAAATATAATTCGTTCAAAGCATTTTTCCATCTGCAAGTATATGTTTAGCTCCAACTTTCTAGAAATTCGTTATCTGGCCACGTTTAAAATGTATACTTTGTGCAAACAAATATTTTACCAATTTGTACAATATTTCTAGCCTAAAGGTATTTAGGAAAGATTCAGGTATTTGCTAGCCGAAAGCAGGAAATGAATGATACCGCTTAATCAAATTACTCGGACTGAAAGAGGAATCTCATCCCAGAAAGAAAAGCTTCCGGCAAACACCCTCGTGTGAAGCAACCACCATGCCGACTCCAGCAGAAGAATAAAAAGAGATCCCTAATAGATCTTTTTCCTTCTCTGCCTTCCACAGTCTTAATAGGAAAAGTAGCGACCTAATGAATAGCGGTGAGGAAAATGTTCCCAGGATGAAATAAGGGAAGGCGGAGACAAAAAGTATCATAAATTTGTTGCTATGCTAAGATCAAGCTCAAATTTACTAAGTCTCGATCCGCCTAGAAACCAAAAAAATGCTTTTTTCTCAGTATAATTCTTCTCATCTTATCTCAGTATTCTTCTTCTTTAAAGACACGAACATAAGATCCATCAGAAGATGGTAATATCTTTGATTTTTTTTCCTTTAATCGAAATTTTTGCACCATTGCATCAAACAAAATACAGTATTATCCGCGGGTATATATAAATGAATATTATATATATATATATATATATATAATTCCGAATGTTTTGATTCTTTTAGTTTTTCTAATATTAAAATTGCTATTGAAGACTTAAAAAGTAAATTCATCATCACTCCTATCGACAAAGCTTCCAATAAGTATGCTTTTATTTGCAAACAGCATTACTATAATCTTCTGGATAAGGAACTTCAAAATTCAGCAACATACAAAAAGTCCAACTTTAATATGAGTACAATATCCAAAAAAAATTCTTGCTTTCTATAAATTCTTCAAAATTAAGAAATTTAATTTTTGCTTTCCTTATATTACTATTAATCCAAAATTTCATAAAAATCCTATTTCTTATCGTTTTATCACTTGTGGAACTTCTTCATACATGAAGCAACCTGGTTACATTTTCTTCAATCTGTTAAAAAAATTACTAAATGTCATTTGTTCAGAAGGTTTCACTTGGATTATTAACAATAATAAACCGGTTATTGATTTCATTCACAATAATAAGAACAGTATTTCTTCTATTGAGACTTTTGACTTCAAAGATCTTTTTACAAGCATTCCTTTAGCCACTCTTTGAGAGGTGCTTAACTCATACTTTTTTGATTACAAAAATATTCTCAATATTTCTTTTGAGTATTGGGATAAATTATGTAATTTTTGCATATTTAATAATTTTATTTACAATGGGGAAAGTATTTTTCTCCAATCACATGGCATTCCTCAAGGATCTTCATTTTCTTCTATTACAGCTAACCTCTTCCTTCATTATTTTGAGAAGAATTATTTATTTCTTCATCCTCAGGCTTTCAGATTCGTAGATGATCTTATTGTTTTTAATCATGGATCATTTAATATTACGTGGCAAAATATTTATCCTTCAGCCTTGCTTCTTAAACAAACAAACTATAATCAGTTTGAAGCGGATTTTTTAGATCTGGATATTAAACTTGTTGATAATAACTTTTGTATCGATATTTTTGACAAAAGAATGGATTTTAATTTTTGTGTCAACCGACTTTCATATTGATCTTCTAATATTTATATTAAGATTTATAGAAACACTATTCTCTCTCAATTTTCTCGCATTAGATTTATTTGTTCGAACGAAATTTCAAAATCTAAACAATTAAAGCTTTTGTATGATCAACTTTTAAATAATGGTATTCCCGAAAACTTTGTGCGACGATATCTCAAGCAGTGATTTCGGAGCTACTGACAAAGCCTCTTTCTCCTTATCTTTCTTTTTCCTCTGTTTGGCAACAGCAGTAACTGGTTTGGCGTTTATTCTCCTCGTGGTCGCGGTAGCTTTTTCCTGGCCATGGTAAGCATATTTCGCTTTTATTTTATTATTTTTTATGTTACGGCTGTTTTTTTATTTTATTCTAGGTCTTTTGTATTCGGATTTTTTGTATTTGATTCTTTTTAAATCTTCTTAAATGTATTTATTTTTTATTCAAGAATTCTTCCATTTTTATTTGTCTTGTGCTTTTAGAGGGGATGACGGCAATTTTTAACGGATTTCGTTTGTCGTTAGCAGAAAAAAGCACAAATTAATATCATGAGCGAGCTTCTCTTCCTGACGAGCGGCTCGCTATGATATTTTTCAATTTTATTTTGGTTTTTGTCTATTTTTGTCATTTTGTCTTGACTATTTTTGAGTTTTTGTCTTGTGTTTCTAAGTTTGTTTTGATCTATATATATATATATATATATATATATATATATATATATATATATATTATGTATTGATATTTTCTTGTGGCATATATTCGATTTTTGAAATAGTTTATCTTCGTATTAATATAAATTACATTCATGCCATGAATTAAAGATAATGATAGTTTGTACTGATCAATCCAAAAAATCTCAAAGAAATTACAATAAACTCAAAGCCTGTTTGATACATAGAAGGTATCGATGGAAAAAAACTATCAGTACATCTACCACAGTACCTAATAAGAAACCCAGTCTTCACTGCATTGCGATTTTTTAAAAAAAGCATCAACTCCATTTCATGTTTTGCATTGCGAAAAAATAGAGAAAGTATTTTATAAAAACAATACAGCGTTTTTCTTTTAATACCTCAATACAAAATATTCCAAATATTTTTCATAATAATTTTAATATTACTCACGGGATATTGTGCATCCTATATGGATCTCTGCTTACAGACTCTAAAATTCGAACCCAAACTTTAAATCATGAACATTTTTGCCTTAGCATCGACTGTTTATAAATGGCATTTAAAAATAATAGAGTTTCTCTTAAAGAATTTAGTTTGTATATCACGCAGTTTTAAAAGTATGTGCTATCCACGATTGCCAGTGAGGGTTCAATACATTTACTGCTTGAATTATGGTGACTTCACTCGCTATCTGTAATAGTTTCCGAGATAAACTCTCTAACTTAACACCACTTTAAGATGTATATATTTTCAAAAGAGAGCGCATGCCCATAGCATAAAGATATTATACAATATTTAACGATGTTGGTTCAATATTCGCAATAACGTATAATACTGTACAATACCGTATAAAATTATATAATATCGAAAAATATTGTACAATAACGCTCAACTTGCTGTGCTACCTGGGATGGCCACTGTATTGTAAGCAGACATTAATTCTAAACTCGATCGACTCTTTCTTCGTTCAAATATAATTTCATTGCAGAAAAGTATGCAAGCAATCTGCACCTTCTATATATCAATTTTCAGCTAATTGTCTAGACATTACTAATAACTTTTGACAGTTATACAGGGTAATTAAAAACAACTACACCGATCAGAAGTGGCTGTAACTTCCTTGTAAATAATGATAGGAAGAGAACATTTACACACTGAAAAGAAAAAAGATGAAAGTCTTGTTTGCTTACGTAATAATTGTTTATTGTGACTCACACATTCAACATCCACACGGTTTTTCCACTTCACCACCATGGGACGCATTTTAAGCGTACCTTCAGTTAATTCACTGTTGCAAGCAAATGAGGCTTAAGGCATGGTTTAAGAAATATATCGATGACATATAGATTCAAGAGGCAATATCAGAAGATTTTGATAGCCGCATGCATGCTTTCTCCACATGTGGCTATCGAACGCGCATCAATGGTTAGGAACGGCGTTTGGCATGAAATAGACTACCGCGTGAATGTTACCTGTGAGACCAAGAGAAGTTACAGACGGCAATTATTAAATACGCAAACAAAACTACCATTCTTCAAAATTGTGTTCAAAATGCTTCTTCATATCGTTGTTTAAAAGGAAGTTAAAGGCATTTAAATACGGTGCTATTTTTTTGAATTACCCTGTATAAACGAGTAAAATAGAATAGAATGTTTCATTATAGGTAGTCAAATAGACAAAATCTTTGAATGATAACTGAATTATTTCAATCCTGCAAAAATATGTTTATATCTTAAGGCTCTAATGCAGACTTGGTGTCCGGTATACTGGACATGAACTTTGAACTTGTATTAATTCAATAATTGGTAAACTGCATGCTGTTTTTTATTTGATTCTCGACTTTCTTATTTTTATTGTCTTTTTAAGAATTTTTCGTTTCGGGGATGGAATCATCCCATTTATTTAGTTTTTCCAAAACAACTCCAGAAAATCTTTATTCTTCACAAAAGGGAGTTCGATGGTGAATTTTGTCTTTCAAGAGATTTCTTGTATTTAATCCGTTTCTCACCATTTAAAATGCTTGTTCGATACTTTATTATCCTTTGACAACCATTTTACAATGAATTTTGTGTAATTGTTTTTTTTCAAATGAAATATCCGGTATTGTCGGATGCCGAACATAAGATAACTTTTTTAATTTTTCACCTACAGGCTTGAAATTTTATTTATGAGAAACCTTTCGCAGTTGTTCACAGTACGCAAAAGATAAAAGTCTCACTTTATTATTTCTTAATTCCGACTGAAGGTTAAACACTTAGAAGGTAAATCAGATTAAACACTTACGACATGCAGAGTTACTCCGAAAGCGTCATACATAGAAATGTTCGACTAGAATCCCTCCTAGGTCATTTTCTTATGCGTGGGACGAAAACCAATTTAGAACTCTTCAAATTTAAATCTTTCAAATCGATTCATTTCTTTAGATGAATATGTGGAATTTTTTGCGTTATTTATTAAAATATTGCAAGGTCTCGCCATAGAAAATAAACACACATATGAATATTTAGAAGCAGTTTTGAGGAGGCTCAAGTGTCACGATTTGGACTTGATCACAAACGACACTCGTAAACATGAAGAGCTTGGGGGTGTCAAAATATCAACAAATATAATTACTTTTACGCCTAGTTGTAAACACAGATGTGCGAAGGCGTCTTATTTGCGTAAGATGTGTACTAAGGCATTTCGGACAGAACTATATGCTGAAAGATGTCCTTTATTTTCAATCAAATTTCCTCTGTTCATCCTCTTATTAGCTGAGATGTTTTGAATTTTTTAAAACTTTTTACAGGTTTTAGGCAGGTTATTAGATTTCAGATGTAATTTGTTTTCTGAGCTAAAGGAGACGAGGGAATGTTTTCAGTTTTATCAAGCCTGTTAGTGAGCCTTAATTTTACTATTCTTTATCCTAATTTTTATAAAATATGGTTGTCTAGATGCTGAAGTATTAGATTAGATTAGATTTGAAACGACGTTTCGAATCTGAAAAAGAATTGGGCAATTTTATGTGACATTAGAGACACTGACAAACCTAATTGCTCACGACGTCTAAGCATGCCTGCGCATAAATATCATCCACTCGCTCAACTTTTTTCAGGAAAAACAATGCGCTGTGATACAGCTTTTGGTTGTTACAATGAGAAAGAGAGAAACATTGTGGCAGAAAATGTTTTTCAATTTTCTATTTAACTATCCTAAATTATTAAAGGTATGTAATGTGAAACTTGTTGTTACTGGCCAAATTCTAATAATGCTTGCCATTGCATTTGTGTACATATCAACACAATTTTTTTAAAAGAAGGAAGTAATCTAATGAATAATCCAAATAAAATTACCTAATTATATTACAAATTCTAAAACTACAGCTTTTGGTTGTTACAATGAGAAAGAGAGAAAAATTTGTGTCAGAAAATGTTTTTCAATTTTCTATTTAACTATTCTATATTATTAAAGGTATGCAATGTGAAAATTGTTCTTTCAGGCCAAATTCTAACAATGCTTGCCATTGCACTCATATACATATCAACACAGTTTTTGAGAAGAAGAAAGTAACCTAATGAATAATCCAAATAAAATTACCTAATTATATTATAAATTCTAAAAAACATTTATATAATCTAGACTAAATTTATTTTATTGATGCTTCGAAGACGAATTATTCAAATGCAAATAGAAAATGAAATTAAATAAATTATATTAAGTTGAAGAATTCCACTGTATATTTTAAAGTACGAGCTAAAATTTTATTATCGATGAAAAGATGGGGTAAAAAACAATCAATTATTTCAAACAGTAAAAGAATTATTCTTGCCAATCGAGCAAGAATTGAAAGATGCGCGGTAGACTGAAAACTTGAAGTGACGCGTGAATTATATTTTTTATATATTTTAAATAAGATAAAAGATATAGTCTTTTAAGTGTAATACATCTTCGAATTTTCCTTCAAATTTCAATGAAATAAATTGTAAAACGTAATATTTCAGGTTTTTGTTTGAAGGTTTTGTTCTAGAATAAGCATTATGAGGCTCATAGCCGATTAAACAGTTCAGTAATTTTTTAAAAAAATATCTTGTTTTAAGTACTGTAACTTGAATCATGAATTTATACGAATCATTGTAACCGTTAATTGGAATCGTTTTCTGGTATATCTTTAGAAGTACACAGAGTATTTTATAAAATATATTCACCTAAATGTAACTAAAATTTAGTAAAGTATGGAACGCATATGGAAGTATACTCATTTCGATTTTATATTCGTTGAGTTTGTGATGCAACCCTTGGAATGTGAAAAAATGCCTTTTGAGTCAAAATAGCAAAAAGTAATTTTTTAGTGAAATGCATAGATTGAGAAGGAGATTGAATGAAATACGTATTAAATCATTTTAATTTGTGAGAAGAGAATATAAATTGTTAAAATAATTTTTTTTTCAAGCAACTTTACTGATTTATAGCCATTTACGATACTTTGCTCCTGATCAGCAAATTTGGCTCAGTCGTATGAAATTTTTATCTGCAATCCTACTGGCATTTATCTGTTAGTGAAAACGTTTTCTTTTGGTAATCTATGAAGTTTTATATTACTACTATCCCTACGTAAACCAGCGGGAGTGACCTCCCCTAAACTTTCTCGTATACTTCTCAAAGATTTGTCATTTCCCTTCCCCCTGCGTGGATAAAAAATTCGAACCTACTGTAACCCAGAATTCAATGACTATAAGAAGGTTTTTCATTGTAGATTATAGTGCTAGTAAAATATTTAGGTGAAGAATCATATTGAAAGAGATGCGTATGTATTAAAACTTAGCAATATTTATTTTCTATCAAACTATAGCCAATGCAAGCTCCGTGTGCGGAGGAGAAAACAGGAGAAGACCTCGTTCGTTAGCTTGCGCATGCGCAGAGATTGCTTCCAGTGCGCAAGTAAAACAAGGACAAAGTGACGAAATCCTTCCGCGTGCACAGAGATTGCTACCAGTACGCATGCGTATGGAGAATCGGATTAGAAAAATTAACTAAGCAATTTGAACACCTTTTTCTTTACCGATACAAACGGAATTTGGGCACAGATCTATAATTAATGTTTGCTATCATCGTACCAATTTTGATTTATCTAAGCCAAAGGGTTTAGGAGATATAATTTTTAAAATTATGCGATTATACAGTCCGACAGACAGTCAACCATTCGTCAGATTTCATCCAAACTTTGATACGGACCTGCATTCATGGTGATAAAACTGTGTACCAAATATTATCTATCTAGCTATTCAAGTTTTTGAGTTATAGCGTTGACATGAACGCGGACAGACAGAAAGACAGACTTCCCATAGACGGATTTTGTCCAAAATTTGATGCAAACCTACAAATTATGTGTAAAGATCACGTACCAAATTTCATCCCTTTATCTCTAATAGTTTTTGAGTTATCTTGTTCACAGACAGACATAAATCTAAAATTGTGTTTTCGGACTCCGGGAGGTCTAAAACGTGGAGATTCGTCAAAATCTCGAGTTCGAATTTTTTTAAGATTGCAATACTTTCTCTTTGTATACTTCGTATACGAGAAAGTAAAAATGTTACAAGCAGCTCAGTATAATGTTTCCAAAAGAGGAACTGACGGTAAATAATTCATTTCAATAAAGTTTATACTCACTTCTACTGATGGATGTAAACCTTCGCCTGTTCCGTATTTTGTTTGCTTCCAGCGGTCGTCTAATGAACTGAGAAGGAATCTCGAGAACTCTCCCCAGTAAGCTTCCATCAGCCACAGAGAGAAAAATAAAACTATTCAATCTCTCAGCATCCATCGGATGAAAGATCTGGTTTAAATATGAATGGATCGCGCAGTTTTTTCTCTCATTCAATTGAAAAGCGCGAGGTTTAGTTGAAGCAAATAATTCAAAAAAAGAGGACGATGGAAGGGGGTGAAGTTGAGCAGCTTTTTCATTCAAAAATGAATGAAAAGAGATTAGGTAGCTTATAACAAAAAATTCTTGGAACATGCGGATGCAAACACCGTTTTAAAATGTATCCATCCAAGTAGATTGTAGAAAGACAGGGGTGTCAGAAAAAGATGTCTTTTATTATTCGAAATATTAATATCAAATGTACGAAAAGGTGAAATGAGATGCAGTTTAGCAGAGTATGAAAAAAATAGGTTTTTTTGTACCTTCAATGCAGCTCAACGTGAGCACATTCCATGTGTCTGGAAAGTTCCATCGCCATGTTTGACTGAAAATTCAAACATTTCAGAAACTTTATGGACGAGATATTTAAAACTTAATGTTTGGTGTGGTCTTTAACACGACTCTGTAATCGGGATCCATTCTTCATTGTAGAGATAGCAATTAACGGTGATGCACGCTGGGATCATGTTAAACGTAGTTATTTTCACAAATGGAACATTTATAGCTAATATGTTATTTCAATAGGACGGTGATCCACCCACACTAGGCATATCTGTTACATGAATTATTTGATAGAACTTCCAGAACTGATGGTTGTTCGCGGAGGATCCACGATAATCCCGATCCCGACATAACTCCACTACATCTCTTCTTGTGTGGTTACGCCAGAAGGCATTGCTTATCAAACACCTGTCTCCTGATATTTCTGTTTTAAGGAAAGCAGACAATTAAGCAATCCTCACTGTTACATCACAAATGCTATAAAATATTTGGCGGAAAGGCAAAGAGTAGTCTGTACATACTTCGAACACTAAAGGAACTCACGTGAGCTCCAGAAAATATTGTTTAAAAAACTGGTAGATTTCGTCGATCTTTTCTTCAAACTGCGTTTGTTCACTTTTTCGCATTTTTTATATATGTCTAGAATAATACGAATATTTATCGGACACCCGTGTATTAAATCACTAGAGTGAGAAAATAAAATCAGTTACAAGATGAACATAAAATGCATTGGCATGTTCAGGCATTCTTCAGCTACAACTAATGGGTTAACTTTGAATATTCAAGGGGGGCATAACGGCTCTGCACTAAAAGAGTATTATTATTATCATTATAGAGAGTCACAGAAATGCTGCAGCAGTTTTTTGTGTTCCCCAACCTAAGGTAACTCTGTGCATCCATGCCAGAAACTCTCTCTTCAAAAAGTAGAAAAAAATTTGAAGAAACCGGATCATTAAATATTCGAGCTGACACAAGACGAAGTGTAATCACATTATTGAAGACGTTCCACGTCAATAGTTGAACAACATGAAGACAGCTTTAGATTTTAGTAATGCTTGAACAATATCATTGGAACCTCAAATATAAGAGTAAAGAGATGATGCTTTTTTGTTTTATATTTATTGATTCCATATAAAATCGGCCAGAGACAAGAACAGCTTTCCAGTAATAGGAAAACAACTCTGTTTTGGAAGGGGCAATCTAGCGAGGATGGAACTTAATATGAGACAAAACAAACTTTTATTTGAATGGCCCTGCAAACACCCAAAACTGCCACTACAAATCAAAACATTTATAGAAACCGTCTCTGCATTCGTTAAAAAGCGGATGTCTGGGTGGATTCACATCAACATTTCTCCTCAAACATTATTTTTTTGAAAAAAATTATTATAAATGGTCCTAAGAAGTGTTCCATGACTGAGATGAGATATTGTGACATTTTCCAAAACATTGTGATATACTCTAGATGTAACAAATACAGTATGTTGAATTAATCTCTTTCATATAAGATGATGCACTTCAACATATTTGAAGGCGACCAGCACCAATTTTCTTTTTAATCACCACATGACAATTGATCGAGTAATTAGTCGTGAGAGTGTCTAC